>JAOXJP010175808.1:0-12570 GCA_025762735.1 Platanus orientalis
TGTAATAAGTTAAGGATTTTAGTATTTGATTTTCAAATGATGGTTTAGATTATGATAGGTTATTGGTTTAATTTAATGAGAATGTTAGACTATATTTTGGATTGTTTACAGGATTTTGCTTTATGGATTATGAAATTTTTATACGAGTCAGACTTATGAGATCATGGATGGTTATATAATTATTGGAAATTGATTGATGTATTATTCCGCTGTATATGAATGAAAAATAGAAGTAAAAAAATTTATACAAGTTATGAATGAATGAATGAAAAATGTTAATGTCACATGATGAAATTCATGGCCCTACTGGTATTGGTTTCAAGGCGTGACAAAGTTGGTATTAGAGCTCCAAGGTTGAGGTTCTATTGTAATGCCCCAAAACCCACACCTCACCAAGGCACTAGATCTCGAGGTGTTAAACTTCTAATCACACGACACCTGCAAAAACATACACAATATATAGCAGCATAGCTATGCAATTGGGCCCACTGGGAAGAATTCTCAAGTCCATATAATATGATAAAAACTATAAAATGGTATTCAGGGACATAAACTAAACCAAAATAATTTCATTTATATAAACTATAGTTCAATACAAAATATCATCTATCCCTATCCCACAAGCAGGATATACAGAGCCAAAACTATATAAGGTAAGACTTTAATCTAGTGTATCTACAACTAGACCACAAAATACCATGTCTACCTATGTACCTGGTAGTATCCGTGGGCTCTCAAGTAGTCGGGCCTCACTCCTCGTGGTGAGAAGATGGCTCACAATCTGCAGGAAGGAATTGGTGGGGTGAGCTTGGGAAAAGCCCAACAAGTTAATCCAATCTCTTACAAGTTTAGTAAGGAAAAACAAGATAAAAAATAATATTCAATTAATCCATTAAAATACATTCAAAAAAGATTTATCATGTTGATGCTTATAAATGATATCCAATGGATGCATTGTGTAAAGTATGAGTCTCTACTTGTACTGGTCTCACAACTACAGGTGCTAATACGGGGTAGACGGGAGACAATCATAACCCTTGGCTGCTTGCACCAAGTGGCTGAATCACCAGTCCTAACCTTGGGCATTAAGCACAAGGTGGCTTCTCACCAGGCTCTAACTTACGACTCTGATTAAGCACCCCGATTCGATACCACAACAACAAGTAAGCCATATGTAAGAGGAGAACAATTCATAATCGTCTAAATAAATATAACATGTTAATATAAAATCACGAATAATACTAGATGCATGTAATGCAATTTTATCTTCATCCTTCTTTTGCTTTATTTTCTTTTCTTTTTATGCTCTTTATAGGGAAGCGATCATTTATCTTTTATGCTCTTTTTAGGGAAGCAACCCTTTATCTTTATACTAAACTAAAAACATACATAAAACTATGCCATGCAATGTTATGCATTTATTATGCATTATAAAAGTGTCAATTACTATCAATAATAGTATACAGATTTTAATGTCTCTTTCTCTTAATAATGTCTATACATCTTGAAATCATTTTAACCAACATAAGCTATTCAATATAAAAGTAATTTGTGTATTTCTAAAATAGAAGCATACAAATAAATATATGTATAATTATATGTTATGCAATGAAGAATAAATGACATGTATTTATGCCACTACTAAACATTAGAACTAATTTCCTAAACGTAAAGACCCAATACCCTTTAGTAACTAGTGTGACACTTTTTGTTTGAGTCTAAGAATCTCTAAACTCCTTATTTCTAAATCTAACTTGATGTACCCATTTCTACACCCTAAACCCCTATCTGTTCAATCACAACAAAAGCAAGACCATACAATATAGTTAAAGCCTTTTAAAAGCAAAGAAATACTAATTTTATTTTATAAATTTATAAAAGAACTAACCATAAACATGAGGAATAGATGACCACTTACCGTTCAATGGAAGGATGCCTTCCCAAGTGCTCCAAAAGCCTTCAATCTCTTTTCTTGCTCTTCATTTTCCCCAGCCTAGGGTTATTCTTTTTCTTTTTCTCCTTCTCTCCCTCGCTCTCGTTTGGTTTTGGGTCAACTGAGGCTAACGCTTCTTCGGGTGTTTTAATTTCATTTTTTTCAACAATACCCCTCACTAGTTTGGGGTATTACATCTATAGAGTTATATGATAGAGCTCTAAGTTTAGAATTCGAAGAAAATTTGAAAGTCATAAGCTGAACATTAGAAAGAAGTCTAGAAACAATTAGAACAAAAAACAAAGATGAAAACATTAGAACATGATTTAAGAAAATGAAAGTTTAGGAATTATTATGTGATCTTTATAAGTCTAATATATTTGAGAATGATCTAATTTTTAGAAGTCTGACATTAACTATTTTAGGAAAAGATGCCGCCTTGTAGAGCGAACTCTTTAGATACTCAGGATGAATATGAGGACCCTACAGGTGCACTTAGAACCATCAAGAACCTAGCTAAGGTTATGGAGAGACACATGGTTACATGAGACAGACATGTGGAACATGTCAACGGCGTGTTGGAGCAGTTCTGTAGGATGGGGCCATCCGAATTCTGGGGTACTCTAGATCCGATGATTATAGAAGCTTGGCTTATACAACTTGATAATACCTCCTTTGCATTCTTTATGTTTAAGGGGGAAGCTAAGCATTGGTGTAGAGCCACTCGTGGTACTTTGCCTAATTAGGAGGGAGAACTATTCACTTGGGATAGATTTGAGCATGCATTTCAAGATAATTATTTTTCACAAAGTATTAGGGAGGCTAAGGAAGCTGAATTCATGAGCTTGATTCAGGGGAACTACATGATCTTGCAATATAAGGACACGTTCATGGAGCTAATGAGGTTTGTTTCTCATATGTTTTACGATGAGGAGAGGAAGGCCAAAAAATTTCAAAAAATGTGCATCCTAGCATTATGGCAAAGATGACATCTATGAGACCAAGGACTTTTGTAGAAGCCGTGGACATTACCATGATGATAGAGCAAGAATGTGATGAGGTGCAATAGATTTAGGATCAAAATAGGAGATTTAGGATCAAAATAGGAAACGTTTAGGTCAGGATGTGGTTAGAAAAGGCATTGACAACACCAAGGTAATCAAGAAGATTGTAGTGACTAAGAAAGGGTTGCTTGCCCTCGTTGTGGAAAGATGCATGCCAGTGTGTGCTACTTAGAAATAGGTGTTTGTTTCCGATGTGGGAAGTTGGGTCATGTGATTAGAGATTGCCCAATGATGAAGAATGAACAAGTGACCAAGCCTACTGATGGGAAACAAAGGCCAAAAATACAAGGATGAGTCTTTGCAATTACTAAGAAGGATGTTGAGGCATCCAATACTATGGTGACAGGTATTCTTCATTTATTTTCACATGATATTAAAATGTTTGTATGTCTACTAGACTCATGACACATGTTGATGTTACACCAGAACCATTAGAGTATGATCTAGTTATATCCACTTTGTTTGACAAGATTATGATTGTTGAGCAAGTTTATAAGTCATGTGTAATCAAGATTGAAGAAGTTATGTTGCTAGCAGATTTGATTTTATTAGACTTACAGGACTTTGATATTATTCTAGGCTTCGATTGGTTAGCCACTCATCATGCTAAGGTGGATTGTTTTAGCAAGGAGGTGACCATTAGTATCCCTAATCAACTCGAGTTTATATTTAAGGGAATACGGGATTTCCCTAAAATTATTTTTGCCCTACAAGTAGAAAGGTGGGCTAAGGTACTGTGGGCCTCGATTTTTTGCACGATAGGTGGGCCTATTAAAAAAGGGATCCACTCATCATTGGCCTAACCCATGATGACAAGGAGTCACCCCACCAATCCTTTTTAAGATGTAACTAGACATCTATTTTTAAAAACAAAATAATTTTTTGTTTTAAAAATTGATTTTTGAAATGTCTGATTCCATTTCAAACTGGTCGACTCAGGGATTCTGGGAAAGTAGTTCAATTACGGATCGATGAAGGTATTAGGCACCCCGGTCGACCCACATAAGCAGTTACCTACTTAGACTTGTTTAAAATTAGGATCTTGTTCTTATTACGGTGAGTGAAAGTATGTTTTATTTTTTGGAAACCGTGTCATTCTTGTGCACGTGATTATCCTACTAACTAGTGCACACATGTGTTTTAGTGTATACAAAATATGAGTTATTTAACCAAACAGCCATCTACTTGACATGTTTGATGATAAAAATAATTAAATGAAAGGGATAGAGAGCGTACCTTAAATTACAAGCCCTCGTAACCATTAAGACATGAAGTGTTAGTATATAACATATGTGCACCAGATTGAATCCCATAATGTACAAAGTATTATCAAAAGAAAGAAGAGAAAAAAATAATAAATAAAAAAAATGAGACCAGGTTTACATTTATATAACAACATCCTTAGGGAATGAACATATAACCAACAAATTGTTAACCCCACAGGGCTGAATTTAATGCATATCCCTCTTAGCCAAAGCAATATCCCTTTAGATCAATAGATATGATACATAATTCCAACCCTAACCAAAATAAATACATAATGCCGACGACACCAAATCCTGATATAAAAGAAACAATAAAAGATGCCATCCATATATAGAGATCAGCTTACAGAGATAACAGAATCAACTATAAGAAATAAATGGCAAGGATGGTGTACTGGATGACAAGATCCTACGGGTGTTTGTGCTTAGCGTAGAAAACCCAAGCTGCTGCACTTGGACCGAAAGCCGCATACTGGCATTTACTACAGTTAATATCCTTCTTAACAGGTTGCAATGGTACTAACACACGATCAGTGAACTTTATGCTAAAGCTTAGTGATACCATCAGATGTAACTGGTTTCTTGTAAATAATCAATCAAAACCATTGAGTTAATTTCCACAACCCTTCTTGGCACTTAATCACGTTTTCAAGACATGTCACCAACTACATTCAGCAAAATTATTTTTCTTAGAGTTGAACAACCCATTGGAATGGTCACTTAGTCCAAATTCAAGACGTAGGAAAGCTTCCATTAACCTTGGTGATGTTATACCTCCACGAGAAAGAAAACATTCGCCTTAAATAGTTCCGCCAAAGCAGTCATCAATCCTTTTGTAAGGCCTGAATGGACAGTCAGCATTTAGCATCTCAATCTATTTTTGTATCAGGTGCTCCGCGGACTCATTTAGAGAAACCATTGTTTTGGAGACCATAGCAAAAATATGACACCCGTGAAGAAATCAATTTGGAAGGCATGTGAACGCCACTGCAAGTTCTTTTATTTTTCAGGCCACTGGAAGGATAGGGACGTGCTCAGAGTTCAACTTAAAAGCATACCTAAGTCGGAACATCTTACCATTTCTAAGTTCTTATTGTACATGGATGCTACATATGGTAGATTTGATTGATCAAATTCTAAAGTAAATGAAAGATCTGGGTTGAGAAAGTTAACTGGTGGTATGAGTTTTTCGGTTTTTTTCCCTGGTACCCCGGTACCCAAAGAATTATCACTTTAGGGGGCTTTTACAACATGTCAAGGATTGGTGGCAGTTATTTGAGTGAGGGGTACCAGCATAGAGAAATGAATGGTTTCATCACAAGAGGGTAGATTCGAGACCAAGAACAAGGATTGCATTCAGTCAAAGGTAAAAGGAAGAGTGAAAGAACAAAAAATAAAAATAAAATAACGTGGAAAGAGGTGCAATGAAAGCATGAGTGAAATACGTGATGTGTGTGTCTAGTTACAGATAAACAATGAGTAACCAAACAATATACAACATAAACAAGTACAATAACGAGTTATTATAGGCAATGAATACTAATGTGGATGAAAAGTAATATGAAAGCATTAAAATAAAGTTGTTTCAAGTATGATGGCACTTTACCCAAAAGAAAAGAACAGCTAAACTATATATATAAAAAAAATATACCTTTGGTGATGTGATGCACTAGTTGAAAGCTTTTCCTTTCATGCAGATAGGATCTCGTAGTTGGGATTCCTTGTACTCTGACAGGCCCGACTCTTGGGTGTTTGTATGTATTCTAAACTAAGGGAAGAGAGAGAATGAGGGTTAGAGGGAGAAAGATAATATTTACGGGGGTCTCAGCCATGAGAGAAAGGGAACTTAGGGTTTTCTAGCCGTGAGAGTGTCCTTAAGGTTTTTAGCCTTAGGACAGAAGGGGGTGGGGCCTCCCTTTATAGGAATGGAGAAAGTCTTCCCTTGCTAGATGGACATTTCCGCTTATGAGCACCCCTATCATGTGGGCTAGTTTAGGTAGGGAATCAATGGAGTGCTGGCAGGATGTCCAAATGATATATGGAATTTGGTTGGGTCAATTTGAAATGTGAGATAGATTTGACACTTGGGGGATTAGATACTAGTAGAATAGGAAGGTGTGAGCTGAGATGGGGTGCTAATTTGACATTCTAGATTAGGAACAATTTTTTAAGGGCTGAGATTAAATTTGGTGGATATGTAAGGGAAGATCAAGGTAAGGTGACATGGACATGCATAGATGAAAAGATGTGAGAGATCTTCAAACAAAGTAAGTGGGATTGTGCTAGACATGTGGAAAAACCCAAAAAATGAAGATGGTTTTATTGATGAGATGGACAAGGGTGACACAGGACTTCAAATTACCCAACACAAGGTGTTTGGCCTCAGGGTTTTTAAGGATTGTTTGGGTGCATGTCTTTATGGATCCTAGTTTAGGGGTGACTAATTTGGTGTGTTGTGGGACACTATAATATGATGTGCACCCCTTATAAAATCTCATTGTTCCTAATTAGGTGAGTTTGATTAGATCCATCAGCTTGGATAAATTAATGGTGTTGGTTATCATGGTGGAATCAAAATTTTGATTTATGACTTCAAAGTGCTTGATTGGACGTTCCGGTTTACCATGATGCGATGAAAGGCTTAAGAATAGACTTTGAAGGTCGTGTCATATACCCTAATATTTCGAGGCATGCCGGATCCATCTATAGTGCTCGATTGACCATTTGATACGAATCTTGATAAGAATTTGAAAGATTTCAAATCAAAGGCCAAGATTCACTACAACTTGATTTGTCAAATTTGAACAATTAGACCTTCTATCCTAAGGTTTTGGGACAGTTTGAACACATATGTGATTTCAGATTGATCATCCGATTTGTCTTTTGATCAGATTTTGAAAGATTCTATATCAAGGGTTAGGATTCTTCAAAACATAGTACGATAGAATTTGATGATCAAACACTCTATTTCAAGGCTTTGGACTTCTTTGGATGCATCTGTGACACCCAATTGGCCATTCAATGCTTTTACAATGAGGTTCAACGATCCACATTTGATGAGAGATAAAATCATAATTTTCAATGTAAATGTGACCAAACTTGGGACAACCTTTCAGACAACAATGAGATTAAAAGGAAGGATACGAAGATGAAGAAAGCAGGTCCTACAAAGATCTCAGAAAAATATCAAGGGTTTAAAGTGTCAAATTAGAAAAGAATGGGGATGGCCTAAAAATGGGAGGTTGTTTAATCACCTTGGTTTCCTAGGATGTCTAAGGTCAATTCTAGAGAGTTAGCATTGCCCATCAAAGGAAACCTCTGGATCCTGTGCCAAAATTAGGTGTTGATAGTACCTAGCTTACATTATTGATGACTAGAATGAGAGAGTGTATATTAGAGACATATCCATCGTTAGAGATTTCAGCGATGTGTTTCTTGATGACTTTCCTGGCTTACCTTTAGATAGGGAGATTGAGTTTACAATTAAGTTAGTGGAAGACACTAAGCCTATTTATATAGAACAATATTGTATGGCGCTAGTTGAATTAAAGGTGTTTAAGGTACAATTATAAGATTTGATTGATAGAGGTTTTGTCCGCCCTAATGTTTTTCCATGGGGCGCACCTATTTTGTTAATGAAGGATGGAACCATGAGGTTGTGCATTGATTACAGGCAGTTAAACGAGGTAACAATGAAGAATAAGTATCCTTTACCAATGATTGATGATCTTTTTTACCAACTTCAATGCGCTAAGGTCTTTTCAAGATTGACCTTAGAACTAGATACCATCAACTTCAAATTAAGAATGATGATATTCCCAAGACTGTCTTCTATACCAAGTATGAACATTATGAGTTTCTAGTCATGTCTTTTGGATTGACAAATGCACCACCTGCAACATTTATAGATTTTATGAACAAGGTGCTTAGACCTTATCTAGATCAATTTATCATTGTATTCATTGATGATATTTTGATTTATTCCAAGAGTTCAGAAGAACATGAAGAACATCTGAGGATTACATTGTAGACTGAGAAACCATAAATTATATGTTAAATTCAACAAGTGTGAATTATGGTTAGACAAAGTGGATTTCCTGGGACAAGTAATCTCTAATGAAGGAATTTATGAAGATCCCAAGAAGATTGAGGTAGTAGTTAATTGGCTTAGACCTACGAATGTGAATGAGATTCATAGCTTTTTGTGATTGGTTGAATATTACAGGAGATTTGTTGAGGGATTCTCTAGCATTATGGGTCATTTGACTAAGTTGACACAAAAGTATGCCAAGTTTGATTGGAATGAGGCAAGTCAGTACAACTTTCAAGAATTAAAAGACCATTTGGTTTCTTCACCGATCCTTACATTACCATCCAACATAGGAGGAAAGTATTTAATCATAGTGATGTATCTAGAAAAGGTTTGGGTTTTATTTTGATGCAAGAGGGAAAAGTCATTGCCAATGCTTCTAGATAACTTAAGCCTTATAAGCAGAATTATCCAATACATGATTTGAAATTAGTTGCGATAGTTTTTGCATTGAAAATATGGAGGCATTACTTGTATGGAGAACCTTGTGAGATTTATACAGATCACAAGAGTTAGAAATATTTGTTTTCCTAGAAAAAATATGAATTTGAGGTAGAGAAGATGGCTTGAGTTGATTAAGGATTATGACTGTATTATCCTTTATCATCCTAGAAAGGCTAATGTGGTTGTTGATGTATTCAGTCGAAAATCTTTTGATGATTTGGCATGTGTTATGACACATCTTAGAATACAGTCAATGTTAAATGACAAGATCAAGGTAGCTCAAAGTTCAGATCTTCAGATTCAGAAAATCATAAAAGAATTCAAGAAAGGATTAAAAACGGATTTTGCAATTAAAAGAGATGATTCTATTTGGTATGGCAAGAGGTTGTGTGTTCCTAATGATCCAAAACTTAAAAGAGAAATTAAGGAAGAGACACATAAAACATCATACCCAGTTCATCTAAGGAGTACAAAGATGTACAAGGACCTTAGGGAGTACAAAAGCTAAACACCAAAAGCCACTAGGATCATTACCGCCATTGGAAATTCCTGAATGGAAGTGGTTACATAAATTTATGGACTTTGTTTGTGGTTTGCCCAAGACCAGGAAGGAATTTGATTCTGTCTGAGTTATTGTAGACCGATTGACCAAGTCTACTCATTTCTTACCCATTCAAATAAATAACTCACTTGATAGACTGATGAAGTTATACATTAACGAGATTGTGAAGCTATATGGTATTCCAATTGGAATAGTTTCAGATTGTGATTCGTGATTCACTTTAAGATTTTGGAATAGTTTACAATAAGCTTTGTAAACAAAGCTTAATTTTAGTACAACTTTTCATCCGCAATTAGATGGATAGTTAAAAAGAACCACACAAACTTTGGAAGACATGATGAGAGCTTGCGTGATTAATTTAAAAGCAAGTTGGGATGATCATTTACCATTGATCGAATTTGCTTATAATAACAATTATCAAGCTAGCATACAAATGGCACTATTTGAAGCTTTATATGGAAGAAAGTGTAGAACACTCATATGTTAGGAAAAGGTTGGTGAAAGAAGGTTACTTGGACCTGAATTAGATAAGGTGACAATAAAAAATATTAGGGATATCCATGAAAAATTGCTTACAACAAGAAGTAGACAAAAGAGTTATGTAGATCAGAGAAGAAGAGAACTTGATTAATTTCATAATAGAGAACATGTATTTATGAATGTCTCACTGTCAAAGGGTATCATGAGGTTCAGAAAGAAAGAGAAATTAAGTCTCAGGTTCATCGAACCGTTTGAGATCTCAGGAAGATGGGAGATATTGCTTATAAGCTAGCATTGTCGTCGAATTTGTCACATGTCCACAATGTGTTTCATGTATCCATGTTGAAGAAGTACATGTGTGATCTGTCCCATGTATTAGAATTTGAACCACTTCAAGTCTAGGAGGTTTTATTTTGTGATTAACAACAGGTTCAGATTTTAGATAAGAAGAAACAAGTTTTGCGTTCAAAGGTAATTCTGTATGTGAAAGTGTTATAAAGGAACCATTTAGAGGAAGAAGTGACTTGGGACGGCAAAGATGAGATGAAGGATAAGTATCTGCATTTGTTTCACACTCAAGTTATGTCAAATTCAGTGACTGAATTTATTTTAAGGGGGAGAATGTAACATCCCACTCATTTCACACATATTTCTATACATGTGTCACACTTAAAATGCTTATACATGTTATATAAGTTCCGTACACACCTAGAACCATTTAGAGGCATATATACTGATCTGTAAATTGATACAACTTTAGAGAGGTACCAACGAAAATGTAAGAAGAATCTGTGAGTAAACTTTATGTCATTGGATAGACATGAAAATGTAGATTCCAAAGAAATAAACGATGAACGGATCAGACCCCAAATGAAAAAGATATTACCATTTTAGTGGGAAGGGATCAATAATGCTTTTGTGATGAATAGTGTTTTCACGAAGAACAATGTTTTTATGATGAATAGTGTTTTTGCAATGAATAATGTTTTTTTGATGAATAGAGTTTTTGCGAAGAACAATGTTTTATGATGAATAGTGTTTTTGTGAAGAATATTGTTTTCACGATGAATAGTGTTTTCACAAAGAACAATGTTTTTGCGATGAACAGTGTTTCCGAAAAAAAAAGTGTTATATGATTAAATTGTGTGAAACTCTTTTTTGGCATATAAATTGGATAAGTTTTAACCTAAAAAGACCTAGAAACCCTAGAGAAAAGATCAAGAGCAAGAGAAAGAGAAAACGAAGAGAAAAAAGAGGAAATTTAGGTTTTGACAAAGGTTTTGGGACTTTTCTAAAGAATGAAAACTTAAGAATGTTTTTGCACACAAAGAGGAGAGAACATGTAAACTATTGTTTTATTTTCATTCTTTAGGTTCCTAGAACTTTATTGATTCTGTTTTGCAAAAGATTTTAACTTTTTTGATCCAGATTTGAATAATTCTTCATTGGTTTTGATTTTCCTTAAGTGTTAAAACATGGTTTTTGAATTAGATGAATGGGTTTTGTAAGAGAATGATTAAGATGTGATTTTTTTAATAGTTTTTTAGGATTTTAAAGAGTTGTATCATCTGTTTTGAATTTATTTTTGCATCAGTATTACATATAGAACTATGTTTGAATGAAAAATCAAGAGTTTTAAAAGAGGGTTTTATTCTTAAAATTGTAAAAGTTATCGTTTTGATCTTCTAAATATTTTTAGAGGTATTCGTTTAATGATTTGTAAGAAAACTTATATGTTTAACTCTTTGATAGATTTATAGTGTTCTTGAATCCTATTTTTATAAAGAAAAGTGTTGACTTCACTTCCTATTGATCATAATTTGTAAAGAGTTCTGTTTTGGATATATTTGTATTGTTCTGAAAATATGTTATATAGATTGTGCAAGCATGTTCCTATATGTTATTTTATCTTAAGTTAGTGTAAGGAATCATTATATGTTGTTCATATGATTTATATGCTTTGATTGAAATTACAAGAGAATGATATGTTTTGTTAGAAAGCCACCCTGCCCATCAAGGGGATTTATTGATGGAACCCACCTCATTGAGTATATGGTGTAAACTGTTATGGATTGTCACTGCTAGCCACATAGGTAGTAGTAACAACCCACCTCACTAGGTATATAGTGCAAATTGGACCCTTCTCACCGGGGTTTAAATGGTGCAAATTAGACCCTTCTCACCAGGGTTTAAATGGTGTGAATTGTTGTATGTATTGGTTTGTTATTGAATATATGTTCTGTTCTATTATAGATATGATATGATATATGTTCCGATCTGTTCCATTCTATTTATGTTAAAAGTATATGATTAACCTTGTTTTCCATTTTGTAATTGAAACTGTAATTTTTGTTTAATGCTTGGTATTATAAAATACCGATTTATGAATTACATTGTTTTATTGATTAATAAATATAAAAAGTATCTATTTAATTTTTGCAATCATGCTAAGCCTTGATCCAATGTTTCCTTAGTTTACAATTTTTTTTCCTAAGTTTGTCAAGCTTACCCAAATTTTGCACCACAGATGATGATGATGAGGTAGTTACGTAGCAGTTTGGTTAGAGATGAACTAGAGATTCAGATGTAGTTTATTTTATTTCAATTAGAGACATGGTATTGATTTCAGTTTAATTTTCAAGGAATGTAATAAGTTAAGGATTTTAGTATTTGATTTTCAAATGATGGTTTAGATTATGATAGGTTCTTGGTTTAATTTAATGAGAATGTTA
>JAOXJP010175829.1:0-12570 GCA_025762735.1 Platanus orientalis
ACATGCACCATGGCTACAGAGGATCCTGAGGGTCTGGTGCACTCTTAGAGTGCGACATTTTTCATTTTTAGAGGTTGAGACAAACTATTCAAACACTTACCACCTCAAAGGTTGCCTACATAAAAAATCAGCATGATCAGTTCTCCACTATATAATTTGTAGTTAATGTTTGAAGCTTCATTTACCCTCCAAATAATATAGAAAATCAATCTGATTTTACACCTAGGTAATTTCTGGTCTGTGATCAATGTATTGATGAATCTTGATCTTCCAGGTCCTATGTCACACGACCCAAGATTTTGCCAAGCATTAATACCTGTTATTAACAAATTAACCCTAACCAGATTAAAGCCAAAGCTGTTCCAACTCTCTCTCTCTCTCTCTACACCCACCCACCCATCTACCAACCTACACGTGGGCTGCACGTGCAAGAGAAGTCCTTATTATGTGGGAAAATCCAAAGTCCAAACAAGGAACGAGTGACATGAGTCCAACACAACTTGCAAGAATGGGGGCACATTTGGTCATTTGAAGGACTTGAACAAATTAAAAACTATGGAGCTCATCTGGGTTGGAGCCTCTTTAATTAAAAGGTTTTGAAGTAAGCTCCAAAAAAACAGAGGTGTTGTAAGCTATTTTTTTGTTGTTAGTAGTACATAAATAATTATAACTGTGTAGCCCAATTAATCCCAATGTGGTCCATTCACTTCCAAACAAAACTCACACCTCAAAAACTAAACAGAACCCCACGTTTCTTTCTTTCTAACTTCACTCCCACCCTAAACTATTGCTTGGCCTTGTCACTTAATGGGTGTCGTTGTTGGCCACTAAGAATTTTCCCAATTGAGATACATCTCTCTCTTGTTCTCTCCTTCCTGCTTTTGAAATTTGAACAAACAGAGGAGATTACATATCTTGTGTCTCAAATCACCTCAAAGAACCTTTAGCTTTATGTCGGATTCGTCATGTACCTACACTATTTTGACTCCCGCTGCGATGAAGGTGAGTGGAGGTTATTACTTTGTCAAAAAAATAATAATAATAATAATTAAATTTTTTTTTTAAAATGAAGGTTTTAAACTTTTAGTTTTAATGCATCCAAACAAGTAGATGATATGGGAATAAGTTAGATAATATATTTTTTTTTCTTGAAAATGACCTCTAGCTGTTTGCAAAGTGTGGATGCCCCACTGCTTCGAACTATGGAGATAATGAACAATTACCTGGTTTTAAGCTTTTATGATTAAAAGACCAAATTGTTTCCTAATTAGCAAAGGAACGTTATAAAAAATAGTTTAATGGGTGAGGGAACTTTTTTCTATTGATCACAAAAACTTAAAACTAGGCAATACAAATCATTTCCAAATTTTAAAGGAGCAAGATGTCCACACCTTTCAAAAAGAAAACAAAAAAAAAGAAAGAAATGAGGTAGCTAGAGATTATCTTCTCCTTCTTTTTGGGTAATCGAAAAGTAAAAAAATATAGTCTTCTCCTTCTTTTAGGGTAATCAAAAAACAATAAATATAGTCAATGTACATGTACTCATGTATACAACCAACCTTCTAATACCTACTAGGGTTCATTGGGTAGGCACCAAAAGGGTTTTAAAATCGGAAATGATGTTTTGTCTACGATTTGGTGTCTAGGATGGTTTCCAGGACACTAGGGTAGTCATATGGAATGAAATGTATATTCCATTTTCAATAAATGCATCACCCACCCATTTTATTCTATATGATCTCCTCTGGTGTCCTAGATAGAACATCCTTTTTTATGCAGATTATCAAACAAGACTTATGTATGTACCTCCATATAAGAGGGCACGGTTTAGTTGTACATGTTATATGGGGTTAATTAGAATTATTTAGGGGTGGATTAATTTTGTAATAAAGTTAATAGTGTCATGGTTAGTTTAATCTTTTTGGGTTTTTAGTTGTAATCCCAGATTTCACTTTTGGACCCAATTTTTTTAAAGTTTGACTTTTTGACTATTTTGGTGTAATTAGATAGGTTGTTCAGTTGCCTTTCTAATGAGACAGATTATACAAATCCAAGGTGATTTGAAAAAATTATGACCAAATTATTGATGAATGGTTACAAAAGACGGGAATAGTGTTTTTTATATAAAGCATTTAAGTTTGAATTTTTAAGAAATTAAGTTTTTAGAAAGTTTTATATTTTTAGAAAATTTGACTAGCAAATTTAAGATTTTAGGAAGTTTATAATTTTAGCAAGTTTTTTATTGTTTAAGTTTATAAGCCTATTTAAAGACAACATCTTTTCCATAATTTGATAGTGAAGAATAAATAATTGTTTTTTTAATATTTGGGTATTCTTAAGGTGTGGCTATAACTATGTTTTTCTTTTCAAGGGTTAATGTAATCTCCTAGGCTCCCTTCTTCTCTCCATGTATGTTGTAACATCCTTGCTCACTCTCTCCTTCAAGGTATATCTCTATTTTTTTTCTTTATCTCTTAGTTTTTTCTTAAGTTTCTCTTTCTTTTTATACTACTCTCTTCTTATTCTTTTTTTTTCTTAATACCTTCATTAAAGTATCTTCATTTTTTTTTTGAAATTTTTTGATTTGACTTATCAAATCTTATCAGAATTTCATAAAATTTTAACTGTAAAACCCTGTCACATGTTAGAAATGACTATAAAATTTTTAGAATTTTCTGACCCGTTAAAGAGGCATTTTGGTAATTTTTGGATTTCTTATCCAAAATTTTAAAAATACCATTGTGAGTTATTTTCTGCTTTTTTTTTTTCTTGTTATAAATCCTTTTTATCTTCTTTCTGTGATTTTATTTTCTAATTAAAAATTTTGGTGAATACTTATTTGTTTCTAAACTCTATCCTTGATTTATTTACTTTCACATCCTTTATTTTGAATTTATTTGAGGGCCTTGATATTATTCTACAACACTTTTTGGTATCTTCCCCTTTGTACTGCATCGCTTTCTCTTTTAAAATTCCTAATGGGTGTTTGTTTGGATGCACAAATGATCTCAAGTGAAACAACATCCCATAGATTGCATAATATTAAGGCGTTCCAATGTACAGTTGCAATGCTAAAAAGAAGTCATCATTGAAATGATGATTAAACTGAAAATGAGTTCAGTTCTATTTTAATTATCATTTTGACAATGACTCCATACTAAATGATGCAATTATGCATTCAAATGGCCTGGACAAAGCATTTTGGGATGTTATTTCTACAACTATGATAACAACAGCACTGATAACAACATTAGGTTATAAAACTTACAATGATTTAACCCTCATTATAGATGCAATTATTTTGTTTATAAAATAGATTAAAGGCAGTCAACAAGTTGATTACAATAAGATTAACACGTATGGAACTTTCAAAAAAATAATCATGTTAGGAAATGTAGATTGTAGCCAAGCAAAATTTAATTTGGCTTCCTCAATTCACCCCTATAAAAAATGAACTTGTTGACAAATACTCACACCCTGAAGGTTATCCTAATCTTGTAGTTGGTGTTTTTGGAGGCATTGCAATTGTACTCATTATTTTTTAGCCCTTTTCTATTTTCCACTCTTCTTACGGTATTTCAGTTCAAATTCTTTCTTAATTTTGCTAAGGACTGAAAGCAACAATGAAAAGGACCGATGGTCAAATGGAATATATGGTCTAATTGCTTACAACCTATAGCATCCTCAATTATTTGAGAGACAATGCATCATGAGACTACAGAAAGAGAGCATTGCTTTTGCAAGAAAGAAGATAGAAAATTAAGAAGTAGGCTGCATTATTGTTTTGATTCAATACATAGATGATGGTGTCAGTGGGTCAACTCGCAATCAATGAGAACTCTTGGTTAATTGGAATCAACCAGGCAGTAGCTTTTCAAGGAGAAATCAAACCTTTTAAAATATTATAGTTTGGAAATTCATGGCAATCTGCTTGAGATTATATTTAAAGGTCAATTAGAGCCCAACGAATATAGCCTCAATATCAAGAAGAGTCGTTTAGTTTTTTAGATGCAGCTGATGGATTGTTGGGGTTCCTTGGGACCCACTTATGTAGTAGGGAGCACATGAGAATAATACTACTAGAGTTTGAGTTGGATGAAAATTTGAATCTAGTAACTAATTTTTACTTAAATTAGGATTACTAACACTTGTAAGAATAGTTGGCTGTCATTTTGAATTTTAGTTTGACTAAGAATTCCTAATAGGCTACACACTGCGGAATGTTGTCAGACGAGATTGAACCCATGACTTCTCCTGAAGAAGTGATGCTACAACCACCTTGGAACTCAATTAGTAAGATTAATTCAAATTTCTGCTAGTTTTTGTTTGAATTTATTAGGACTGTGTTTGGCAGCCACCTGTAATGAAATCATTTCATTTGAAATTCCCAAGGCATTTGTAGCCACAAAGGGATGATTCAAAATGAACTTACTTAGATTTGCAGTGATTTGTACTTGATAACTTAAATCATTTCATTTCACAGAAAAACCTAAGATGACTTCATTTCTAATTTTAGTCAACAAATCAATATAAAGTTGAATGAGTTTGTTACGAAACATCACCTCTTGGCTACAGATGCCTTGAGAATTTAAAATGAAATGATTGCATTACATGTGGCTGACAAACAGGCAATAGTAGTTTCCTTTAAGGGAAAGGATGTTCTGTCCAGGATTTTGTTTACAGGACACCAAGGGCTGTCATACGGAATAAAATGTATATTCTATATTCAAAAAATGCATCACCCACCCATTTTTATTTCATATGGCATCCCTTGGTGTCCTGGACACCAAATCCAAGCCAGAACATCCTTTTAATTATAAATCACATTCCTTATTATTAATCAATTAAATAAAACTTCTATAATTTTCTTTTTTCATGAGAACTTTTTGTTAGTTTTATCCACCAGTTGGAGATATTACTTGGTCATTTTGAGTTGGTTCTTTTTTCAAATTGATGCAAGACAATTGTGGGCTATGGGCCCACAAAAGTATTAGGACGGATTCCTATATAAACATTTTATTAAACAGGTAGTAGGCATAAGTAAGACCATCAGTACCACAAATAATATATGACCCTTAAACTCAAATAATAGCACTCAACATTGAGTACTTGATATATAGGTTTTAACAACAAATAATAAAGATATCCACCAACACTCGAATCTTGTGAATCCAAAAGAATAATATTTAAGGGGGATTTCCAACATGTCATCAATATTTTCATTGGATTCAAGGAACCATGTGTTTATAAAGAAAATGAAATATTAAAATTATAAGATTGCTTGCAATTTATCAAATATTATCAATTTTCTTTTATGAATTGCAAAGGTAATCTATTTGCTAACTTTTTAGCACGTGAAGCAAGAAAAGAAAATGATGATGAAGAAAAAGTATTTAAATTGCAACGTCTCCCTACAAACAGGGGTCCTTGGCCTCTCACCAAGAGATATCAAACCTTAGAAATCTCTTTACTAGGGAAACAAATCCAGGTTTTAAGAGCTCCAATCGTGAGTAATAAAAACAAGAAAACTTTTGTTCAATCAATAACAATTACAATAGAGTTTAGGTCTTTAAATAACTAACACTCTATCCTAAAATTACATAGTCTTAACAAAAATACTATAAAACAATAAATAAAAGACTTCTATATCTTATTTTCGTTATTTGTTGATATATCCTTAGCATTTTGGTCATAACTCTTGTAAATTACATCGGATTTGTAAAATCTTAATCACGTTAGAAATGTAATTGAATAACGTTTCTTATAACACCAAAAAATCAAGCCAAAAAGGTATTAAAAAAAAAATTACCTTAGAAAACCTAGGCTAAAAATAAGTGATGAGATTACAACTCACAATAAATAAATAATCAAAAAAATCATTAACTAAAATCCAAAAATCCAAACAAATAAAAGTTCCATGTAATGTCCACTCAAGTTCTTTCAAAGCTGCATAGTTAGACTTTGACACCAATGTTTGCGTCATAAATCTACTGTGTTATTAGGCCTTGTTTGTTACTAGGTAAACCTTGGGAAAAGAAGGAAAACTATATATATATTTTTTTCGAGAAACCCCACTTTCATGCTATCTAATGCATGGGGATACCAAAGGGGAAAACTTGGTGAAACCACCTAGGGTGTTAGATCTTTCCCATGTTTTCCCATTTCTTCATATATTTGCTCATTCACTTATTCATACTAAAATGATGGAAATAAGAGAGGAAGAAAAGGGAAGGAAATGAATATTAACTTTTATTTTCTATCTTTTATTTTCTCCTTTTCTAAGGTGATTTTACTTTTCTCTCATTTTCCCAAGGTTTACCTTGTAACAAACAAGGCCGGGTGGAACCATTGCTATTATACTTCATATCCATTTTCTTGATAGATTGGTGTGTAAATAGCACAAACAAGGCGAGGACATTGTGCTCTAGATTTATTTTACTTGCATTTCTTAAAATGTAAAACATTGTTGTGGATGTGGATAATCAACACTACATCAGGTACTAAAGCAACCAAACTTCATATATCCTTGGTTAAAACACTTCGGTTATTTATATGCTTATAACACTTACATAAAATATATTTGGGCTCAAATTGGATTCGGGCACTGAAGGCCATATCCTGACCAAGGTCAAAATATACCTCTAGAAACTTGATTCATCATGAGCTAAGCTTGAGCTTCGATTGAAACTAATAGGGTTGAACTTAAGCCACCAATAGAACTCATTTAGCTAAGTGAGCCAGAATTGAGTTGCATTATGTTTAATTCACTAAAAGCTCAACTTGTCGAGGGTCTTATATGTTTAATTTTACTTAGTAGAAAGTGCAAGTAATTTTTATTTTTATTTTTGGTTTTAATAAGAATAAATAAAAATTACAACAAGTTATTTTTACTTTTAAGATTCATGTGAAGCAATAAGTTTACGTTCGGTGAGTCAAACTGAGCGTAAGCTCGGGACCTCAAGTTCATGATGAACTTGAGCTAAGCCTGAGAGAGTTTTGGTTGAGCATGCCCAAGTTGTTCATGTAATTATTCATGTCTTCCCAATAATGAATTACCAAATAGCATTACAAATCAGTCTGAGATGGGCAGGGTTGAGTTTGATACTCGACCTGACTCCCAACTCAGCCTAATCACACAATGGGCTTCAGATTGAGTTTGGGGTTGTCCAAACTTAATAGCCCAAGGGTTGTTAACCATATAAATAAAATATTAAAAAATGTAATGTCGAATAATTATACATTTACTACTATTTTTTTACTTGTATTGATGTAGTATAACTAATATATATTGTGATACAACTGAATTAAGGCCCAAATAAATTAATCTCAAACATCACTCCAAGCAAAAAAACTAGGCCTAAAGTCACTCTTTATCCAACCTGCCAAAATTTTGGATTTGAACAAGTCAGACTTTGGGTAGTTCTGCCTAAGTTGCAGGTTTATCACCAAAGTATATAGGGATATGATCTTTTGTGACCAAAATTGGTGTCAGCAATCTGTGATGTGTACCATAGACTGATACATGATGTAAATTTGAATTTTATGTTTCCATTTGGGCACCTATGTTTTGAATTGAACATTTTTTACACATTTAACCCTATACACACCACATGTCAGCCCGTGGTGTGGTTACAAAACATTTGCTCCTACCTATTCGAGAGTAAGGATGCTAATGGATTCCCCTTTTAGTTTGAGTGAAGAAGATAACACGCCATTACTAATTGTTGGTGAATGCTTAATGAAGGGTGTTTTAGAAAATACATGAAGGAAGGAGGTCATTATTGTTGACACAAAAATTTTGTGTTTGTTAATGTATGTCAATCACATGGATAAACCAAGTAGTGGTTTATGTCTTTTAAGTGTCTTATGTCCTCACACGTTCAAGACATGAAGACAATGTGGTCTAAAGACTTGAAGAAAAGACCGGAGACTACCTCAGATTTGTCCACACTAAGTAAGGTATTGAGCATGCATTGCATAACATTTTAAGACCTTAAAATGAATATAAAACATGGTAGTAAATCCTTCTCAAAACCCAAGATAAAATTACCCAAAGACCAAGCCCCAAGAGTGCCAAATATAGGTCTTAACAAATCTTAGGTTGTGATCGACTAGAGATCTCGTGATCGATCACTACCCAGATTTGGGTCCCTACTGAGACACCCGAGGGCCAAGCTCCATCTCCTATGATCGATCACGAGTTGGATCGTGGATCTCATGATCGATCACAGATCTTGTGATTAATCATGAGATACCCTGGCCTATGAGGCCAATCCGTGATTGATAAGAGATCTCGTGATCGATCATGAGGGCATTTTTGTAAAATGTAATTTTTTATTCTCCCATGAAAATATTTCAAAATTTGAACCCCATTTTACGAAAATCGATGATTAAAAAGCCTTGTCCATTTTAAAGATTCAAATCCAATGGTTATAGGGGCTCCACCTTCTTATAAAAAGGAAGTTGCTTCTTTAGGGCAACACATCAAACGAACTAGAGAGTGTTAGAAAGTTTACCAAATTGAGAGTTTTCTCTTTTGAGAAAACCTTCACCCTTTCATTGTTTGTTGAGTTTGAATAGCTCATATTTCCTTCAAGAATCACTCTCTCATTCTTTCCTCTTTAAGTACAAGCTATATTTATTGAGGAGAATTTGTGGTGAGCTCACCTTAAAAGGGAACTCACACTTGGCTAAGCTTAAGAATCACTAAAACCAAGAGCTTGATATTTGTGGGTAATTAAGACAAATTAGCTCAATAAGGAGCACCCCACTATGAACAACTAACAACATCAACCAACGTGTGGTAATATTTGATTTCATTTGCATTTGTTTTCATTATAGCCTTACTTTGCTTCCATTAGAGACACCGGAAGTTTGACTATATCCCTCGGAGACATCGGAAGTAATACACATTCGCTGGAGACACCGAATACAATGTAACTTGCTTTTGAGCAAGTAGTTGGGTTTTGTATGTTTTGACCTAGGTTGTAATAGTATCTAAATGAAATATACTTAAGCTCAGTGGTGAACTTTAGAAGAGTGGACGTAGGTCATCATGTTGAACCACTATAAACTTTTGTTGTGGATTGAATGTGTGATTATCTGTCTCTTTACTTTTTCACACATTACTATTCTTGCACTCTACTTGTTTGGCAATATAATCGAGTAGACACATTGTAGCACATACACTTGAGCTAATTTTAAGAAAGACTAAATCAATCCTAACAAATCCAAAAAGAATGTTAGAATTAATTTAGATGTCTTATTCACTCCCCCTCTAGGAGAACTTTATAGGAATTTCAATGCCTATACATGAATTTACCAAAATACCCTTGAATTGCAACTAAGTAAGCTCATTCGCATATGTAAAAACCATTCGCGAATGACGAAGGCTGAAAACCCAAAATTATTACAAAATCATACTTTAATGTCAGGGATTCGTGACCATAGTTGTTCTAAATTCCTAACACACCCATGATTGTTATAGAACCATAGTTTTGAAAATTGGACCAACTCGGGAGGTCTAAACCGGTTTGATTAGAACCGCCATCTTAAACGGTTCTATAAAATCTCAAAATCATAATTTGTCAAAAAAAAAAAAAACTAGTAAAACCGGCCTTTTATTAAGAACCTGATTTTAATAAGACTAATTGGTTTTAATTTTTTATTTTAACAAATTAAGAAAAAAGAATAGAAATATGTCTTCCAAATTATAGTCCCACTTTCCATCGTACCTCAACGTCTCAACTTCCTTTCTTAATTTCCCTTTCCACTTTCAACTCAAACTCTTGCCGTTATTTTTTATTTGCAAATTAAAAAATTAGACAGAGGTGAAGAATGCAACTTAAAATAGCATGGAACAATAGGTAGTTAACCAAAGAAGAAAAAAACAGGAGAATAGGAGGGACGAACTTGCAAGAACAGCTGCAAGTGGTTAATCGAATAAAAGGATAAGAATAGGAGGTTTGCCGGCATCTCTATCATTCCACCATAATCAACCAAATTAGGTATGTTGTCTCACTTTTTGTTTTTGGTAATATATTTGAAAAAGACGGTACTTTTGTCTTGTATTATTATTAAGTGTCATTTATAACTACGCTTTCTAATGTATTATGAATTATCTTATCTTTTTGGTATTTATTATTATATTTTACCATGTTTGAAGCTAACCATGGTTACACCATATAAACCAATTCAGTTGGACCTGGATTGTCCACTTTACCAATTTGATGTACGGTCCGGTTCTCAAAACCACATTGTACAAGTCATCAAAGAACACAATCTTACATCATCAAGGATACAAAGTTTAAGTCTTCCATTTTAGCAAAATCTATCCATAATCAAGAAGGATAAGATAAGGACAATAATAGTATTCCAATATTAACAAGGATTCAACCTCAACCATTGATCAAGCATCAAAATGAGCAATCAATACAAATTCAGTTACGAACAATTAAGCTTTTAAAAGATTGCAGTTGGACTTCAAGAGGATCAAGAATTCTTCCCAGTTAGCCGAACACAAGTCCTACAAGAAATCTACATCAGCCAATGTCTATAAAAGCCCAAAGATCCATACGATAAAGTGGTTTTCATTTCTCAAGCTTTTCAACAACTTCAACAAGCATTCAAGCTCTCAAGCACCTAAGTTTCAAGAAGCAACAATGCACGACCATACCCTCTGCAACAACTTCAAGAAAGCATCAGGATCAGGACAAGGTTCATGGAAGGCGCAAGGTACACTCTTATTTAGTTCTTGTAAATATGCAAAAAGAAGCATGTTGCAACATATTTTTCCAACTAAAGTCTTCTTTTCTATTTAATGCTTCTTTCTTTCTTGCTGTTTATGTTTGATTACAAAGTGCAACAAGTGGTTCCAATTAGAAGTTGACTGTCTCCACCAATGGAGATAATCATTACTAACAAATCTCATACCTGAGATGTGAAGTGATCGTCCCCCACATTAAATAATAACTCAACTGAGTAATAATTGGATGATTTGAATACAATTTCACACATACAAAATTTGGTGTTACAATTATAGAAAAATATTAGATGTGTACATATCAAAATGCCTTTTGTCATAATCATTTCACATGTTGAATAAGTACTGCCATAATGTCTCACTATTCAGAGCGGAGATGATTCAAGTCAAGCCCAACTAAACTGTTGGCTGGGCCAGGGCCTGGCTAAACGAATAAAAAGGTTAGCCCACCTTGACCGTGTTTTGGGCTGTTGATGGATCTGCATCTTGGGGTCATGGGATGGTTTTAGAAATCCAGATTTCCACTGTGGCCTTAATTGATTCTGGCCATCTTGCTTGGAGCTAGGGGTGGCAATTCATGTTGGCAGGTCAGGTTCATGTCGTGTTGAGTTAAGGGTATATGACATATGGGTCAATCCGAACATGACCCATTTAAACACAATTATGATAAACCCTAATCCGTTAATTTCGTGATGGGGTTAATTTCGTGATGGGTTCATGGATCGTTTAACCTAGGAGTAGCAATTCATGTTCATGTTGTGTTGCGTTAAGGTATATGACTAGCTATATGGGGCAACCTGAACATAATCCCTGTATTAATTGGGTCAAAGCGGGTTGACCCATTTTGACCTGAAACACAATTACAGTAAACCCTAATCTGCTAATTTTAATGTCAGATTTGCGGGTCCTATCAGAACATTGCCACCCCTACTTGGAGCTTCACTTGCCTTTTGACACCCGCTAATTTCATGTCGGATTTGTGTGCCCCTCAGGATTTGGTACAAACCCTACATAAACGAACAAGCTCTTGATGGGTAGGTGCAGACACATCAGTGCCAAAAAATATAAATCACTTTATCGGTGCTGATGTGTCTACCCCTGACGCTGTTCAAACCCTGTTCGTTTGTGAAATGTTCGTACCTAATCCTAGCCGCGTGCCGATGCAATTGAACTGTCTTCCATGATATTTCCAGATATCACTTTGGTTCTCTCCTTGTTTTGAAACCTGTCAAGTCCCTTCATAGCAAGAATCAAGAAATCTGCGTTTCTTGGCCTTTCGATCGAATAAGCATTTATTTTTTTTCTTTGGAACCCAACCAATAGATGGAATGCAGTGTAACGGCCCTCTGTTCTTCTCCGTTGACTCGAGACGTGATACGGCTTTGATACCCTTTGTTACGAACCCAACCAATATAATGCCAAAACCCCATATGAACGAATAGGTCAGGCTAGGCCCTTTAACCAATCGGTCATGTTGATCTGGAATTTGAATGTTTCTCTTTGCAGACTCAGATTTGCCTGTATGAAATTTTCTTTTATTCTGTGTATTCCCTATAATCCATTTCATATTGTGGATTGTTCTTACTATACTGATCCCAAAAAAAAACTGTTGAGAACTCATGTGTGTTATATTTGAAATATATATATATATAAGATTCAAAATGAATCATGTATTATATGTATGCATTATGGGCTGTTTAGTTGTGTGGACCAAATAGGCCCACATAAGTGACTTAAGCCCATGAGAGTGTTTAAAAGATTTGAGGGAATTTTGAATGAAAAGTTTTGTTTTAAGTTTTAGTGTTTCC
>JAOXJP010175850.1:0-12569 GCA_025762735.1 Platanus orientalis
TGCTTTCTAGCCTCCCCACATATTCTCTTTCCCTTTTCACAATTTCATCTTCAATTGCAGACCAGATTGAAAAAAAGCAATGGAATTTCTTATGACAAAAGTGGAAAGATCCAAAGGGTTTGCACCTTGAATCTTGGAGCGATGTGTGCCTCCCAGTCAATCTTGGTGGGTTGGGGGTTAGAAGAATTAAGGACAATAATTAGGTTATCCTATCTAAATGGCTTTGGAGATTTGGGATGGAGGAGATCAGTCTATGGAGAAGAGTCATTGTAGGAAAGTATGGTGTTTTGAATAAACGGGAAACGAATAAGGTAACATCTGCCCACGGGTGAGTCTATGGAAAGGCATCTCTATGCAGACGGATTGGTTCAAGAATGCTATGGCTATGAACATTGGTAATGGTAAAAACACCCAATTCTGGTTTGATAGATGGTGTAGCCTGACTCCTTTGGCGGAAGAAGTTCTTCTCATATTTAATATTGCGGTAAACAAATTGACCTCGGTGCATGATTATTGGAACTCCGATGTATCCCCGAATAGTTGGAATGTTCAGCTTAGAATGGCTCTCAACGATTGGGAGATGGATTAAATGGCCAATCTTATGGGTGTTGTGGAGCGGTGGAAGCCGGAGTTGTAAAGGGAGGACAGAAGAACTTGGATCCCGAGTAGGGGAGGCTCCTTTTTTATTAGATCTTCCTATGGTATGCTGGTAAATAGGGAGGAGGAGATCTTTGACTAGAAAGGATTGTGGAGAATTAATGCTCTTTCCAAAGTCCTCTTCTTTATCTGGATGGCTTTAAAGACTCGCATTCCAACTCTAGACTACTTGCAAGGGAAGGGCCTTATTCTTCCCAATATGTGCCCCTTATGTAAATATGGAGCCGAGTTGGCTGATCACATCCTTGTCTCTTACCCCTTTGCCTTTGAGATTTGGAGCACTATTCTTTTGGAAGCTAACTTTGCTTAGGTCGGTCCGAATAAGTGTTTAACTTTTTTCAGCATTGGTACCCCCCTTCTAGAAATAAGAAGGGTGTGGTTTTGTGGCGTTTGCTCTTGCCGGCTGTTTGGTAGTCTATTTGGCGTGAAAGAAATCAGTAGATCTTTGAGGACCATTTAAAGCCTTCTTAAATCATTCTTAGAAGAGCGAAAGAATCTTGTTTTCTTTGGGTTGCTAATTGTAAAATTTTTGAGGGTTGGTTTATTATAGATATTAGAACTAAGTGGGTTAGTATTGTTACTAGTGAGACCCCGCTTTAGTCTTTCTTGTTGGGGTTGCCTTTTCTGTTTTCTAGGGGGGATTTCTTATCTCTTCTCTTTCATTCTATTTTGCTTTATCAAAAAAAAAAAAAAAAAAAAGGAGAAATGTTAAGACTTACATGGTCATCCACAGGAGTAGCAACCTTTATCTTAGTGTGGCAGTAGATCGATCTAGTGCCCATTCAATAGCCTCTATATGTAATAACCTGAAGTGCATTAAAAGGGTAAATATGTAATTACACATGTATAAGGGTAAAATTGTCTTTAAACACTTTTAGAAAGTCCATTGGGGTGTTTGGGACCCAATTGAATGAATTAGAAGTGAGAAAAACAAAGATACGTCGTAAACTAGTCAAGTTCTAAAGTTGTTCCAATAGTGTATTTGGGGTAACTTCAAAGGTAAACCTGTATTAATCTCAAGAGAATTAGAGTGCAAACCATATATCATTGGAAACCTCTAGGACTCTCTAACGCTTCAAATGGTGCACAATTCAGAGTTTCTTAGAAAAAGTTATGGCCGTTTTCGTAAGAGGCGTCTATGCAGGAGAAAAACCAGGATTTTGTTAGTGACCGTACAAATGACTAGTCATTCAGGAAGCAATGACTGATCATTGCAAACCAGGATACCAAAATGATGTGGAAACTTTTATCTGATTGGTCATTGAGACCCAATGACCGGTCTAGACTTAATGACCAATCATTCTAGACCTAATGATAGGTCATTGCCTGAAAGATGCCAAAAAATTGATTTTTTGCTATTTTTTGAAAGTTTTCTACCCTAAAGCGTGCTTAATACGTGAGGAAACCTCTAAAATCATAGAATAACCTTAGATGATGAAATGCATATACTTAAATTACACCTCATTTGAATCTAAAACAAAAGAAAGGAAAAAACAAAGAGAAAGAAAAGAGAAATTTAGGGAGAAAGGAGGAAGATCCCCAATTTGGTAAGATGAGCTCATCAATGGAAGAATGAGCTATTTTCTTCTGAAATTCATGAAATCTTATTGTTTTAATGTTAGATCCTCATTTATATTACAGAGAAAGAAGAGATTGAAGCTTGGAGGAAGGGGAAGAACAAGGTAAATTGATTTATTCAATAAGAGAATTGAGATTTGAAGAAGAAAGCATTGTAGTAAGTAATTATGCAAAAAGTATTTGGAATTTCCCTTAATTAGGATTTTAGAAATGCTTATTAGTTCTTCATTGTTTATTTGTGATTGATCATCTTGATCTTCCATGGTTAATTGTGATTTGATTTCCATAAATGAATTTGAGGTTTGTGCTTTTGATTCAACTCTTCTAAAGGAGTAAGTGATTAGGCATTAAGTATTTAAATTCCTCTCTTAGGATCCTAGAATCTCCACTTGATTCTTAATTGTTGATTGATTCCTATGAATGATCTTATGCCTTCTGCTCTTGATCTATCATCTTCTCAAAAAGTAATTAATGATCCAAAGAGAAATTGAGATGTCTCTTCCTAAGATCATAAAATTTCCACTTGATCTTAAATCATTGATTGATTTATATGAATAGATTGGCTTACTTATGACCTTAATCTAAGAGTTTTTTTAAGTTTGTAATGGTTTCATGGAAAGTATGAACAAATTTTCTTCTCTAATACTTAGATCTATGTTTTGATCCATGCTAAATGGAGAAATGGATTGTTTGTGAGAAATTAAGGGTGAATCATCACATCTTTATTGAATCCTAACGTCTAATTGTAGATCTACTTTGTTCTATTTATGATCCATGCTTGATATCTATGATGTTTCCATTATATGATTGAAGCCTATGAATTCTTTGTCTAATTGCCCAATTATTCCATGACATGCTTTATTTTCAAGTCATTAAATCTAAAGATATTGATGAATTGTTATCAACTACTCCCATTATGCCTTTCTTTAGTGCTTCATGTTCCCATGTTTACTTTGAGTCTTCTCTATATTAGTCATATTACTAAATCATTGAATTGCAATGTCCCATGTTTTCCTTCACATTGTGTGTTTTAGGATTTGGAGAATAGGAAGACCATAAGTAGGGTGAGGAAGGCGGACTGTGATCTGGATCTATAGGAGTGGTTCCTAACTTGCATCCTATCATTTCAGTCTCTTTCAAGAGATCAATTGCATAATTCCTTTAAGATAAAAAATTCCTTTCTTCGACCGTGCAACCTCAATACCTAAATGAGTTGACTCAAATCTTTGATTTCAAACTCCTTTGTTAATTGTGCTTTTAAAACCTATACTACTTCAACATCATTTTTCGTAACTACAATGTCGTCAACATAGACGACCAAAGCTATCACCTTGTCCCTTGCATGCTTCACAAATTATGATCACTTTAGTATATAGTATAACCATTATTCATCATGGAAAGTCTAAATTGTTCGAACCAAGCTCTTGGTGATTGCTTTAGGCTGTTTGTCATCACCTAAATTTTGAGTCAGATTCCTTGACAAATCCGATATACTCTCAAAGGCAATATTAGAGCAGACTCTAGGCAAGCTTTGTTCAGAAGGATAGGACCAGCTTTCAAACCACGTAAATCCTATGGTTTAGATGAAAACCTTAAGTCAACCCATGTTAACAAGTGGAAGAAGACAAAAACCCTAAAAGACACCGGAAAATTCTAAAAATCCAATTAGACCTAACCTGGACTCTAAGAGGCTGGCCAGTCACCCTTAAGGATGTTTCCTAGGATATTGGTCACGATGGTTTGGCACACAAGGTAATGTGTAAATACCAAGACATGTCCCATTTTCCACTTTTCAATGTTCTGTAAGTAGCAATGCAACATTTTATTTTCGATGAGTCATAACTTTTAGGGACTCATTGGTCATTCACAACGGCATCAAAACTATATGTAGTTAGTTGGCACACACTGTAATTTCATTCACCTTCCAAAGCCCTGACTTAACTGAACATTTATGGCCCTTGGACCCTTCTTGGTTACCCGTTGTATCCAAAATACGACTTTTACCAAAAGAACGCTTTTACACATATCTTTGTGTACCAACATATGATGGATGTGCTGACTGATGTGACATCTTGGGGAGTTCGAGCCTCACAGTTCATGTAGACTTTGATAGACAATTTTACCATCTTGCCTCTCCCAAACCTAGTCAGAGGTTTCATGAGAAAGTTGCATTTCGTCAATTGACTATCCTGCATATGTCCGAATTCATTTCTGACTTGATCAGTGCAATCAGGACATCCGGGAAACCCATAAAATACTATTAGTTCATGATTGTCAGAGGTAGGCAAACCAAAAAGTGGGTCCCAAATGAAAAGGAAATCTTATTGAGAATCTTTTGACAAAAAGTACTCAAAATCATTAATGACTTAGCACTGCTTGGCAGTACCTCATTGGTGCTTCCAAAACCAATGAAAACACATCAATTCACCTCACATCACCCTCGGCACGTGCCGCACCCTCATTGTTGTTTCCAAAACCAATGAACACCCATCATCTTACATCACCCTTTCCATGTGGTGCGCCCTTTTTGGTTGTCCCAAAACCAATGAAAAATCATCAATGTACCCTCATCACCCTCGCCACATGTCACTGCTTCATTTGTGCTCCCAAAAGGCTATGTAGCCTCCATCATAACCCCTTAGTCTAGCCACGTGGCAGCTAATTGTGTCATTACTTGCATAGGCTTTGACACATGTCAACTTCCTATTGGCCTTTACTTTCACACATGGATTTACCCACCTCTTGCCACGTGGCATGCATTGATTTGTCCTAAACCAGATGAAACTCAAATTCAGGTAAAAGAAAAATAAATGAAACCCATCTGAATCCAACTGAAATTTGATCCACATTCAACCCATTTGACATAGATCCAAACTTGACCAAAAACCCACATTTTCTCTATTAAAGGGAGGTCCCTATACGTTAAAGAGGTTTCGAAATTGGTGGAGAAGAAGCTCCAGGACGTGTGGAGGCTCCCTTGCATGCAAGCACTTTCCCCATATACTTCTACTCTCTCATCTACCCCAGTTGGTTTGTTGACTATTTTGGTACCTTTGCTACACTTGTTGTAGATGGAGCTCTAGTGGGAGAGCTCGTTGCAAAACCCACCTTGTTAACTTACCCATTCCACTACTGTAGAGCTCCTTGAAGCTCTGTCCATGGCTTCAACAAAGAAACACAAGTAAAGGTAGGTGTTCTACTTCCTTATCATTTACACATCATTTTTAAGCATGGTTTCTTATATGTTATTCTTCCTTCCATGCTAACTTTTAGTACTTTTTAAAGTCTTGAATGTTAGCTTTATGTGTGCCTTAGCTCCCTTCAAATTTTCATGCTTATTGGACTTCTCTTTGGAGTTTATACTGCTAAAGAAACTAGCTCTCAGGTGTTCTCAGTTCAGTTGGTTAGTCTTGCATGCATGGCACGACTAACCGTTGACATGGCACGATTGACTCTTTGTACACGATTGACTGTCCAGTCAGTCATATGCTTACCTGCAGCCAACTATTGGACGACTTGTCACGGCCAAATTTTTCTATCACAACCGTGTGGCACCTCGACCATCACCCAACCAAGGTCAGCCTTTCAGCCATTTGAGCCATTCTTCTGACTTGCTGACTTTTCCCACATGTACCGACAAGGATACTGCACTTCTACAACACCGTCACGCCAAGCCCTACTTGACCAGCCCATGAATGACTTCCTTGTGTACCATGACGCTCATCCCACTTGTAGGGTTCTACGTGTCATCGCCGCCCATCCGCTTGACTAGTCAGCCACTTTGGCACCCATGCTGTGCCATTTAAGCGTATCTCAAACGACCCCAGAGTCCACCATGCTTCGCCTATAGCACTGAAGGCCTAGCACACCTACATCACATCCTTGAGCCCTGCTCGAGACATTAAGCCCACTGAAGGTCATGACACCTTACCCATGTACCATGTCGTTCCACACAAGATGTCACCCCGAGTCTTGCCATGTCACCACTGTGGCTGTCTAAGGCTAAGCCAGGATTTTGCCAAGCATAAGGATAAGGCACACTCGAACACCAAGGCCATGGGATAACCCACTCGACTCCTCATGGGCTGCCACTGTTGCGTAGCGCATGTTAGTAGCACCCACACAAGAAAGCTCCGGTCTACCGATGGATGCGTAGTGCTACCACACAGGGCTCTCAGCACTGTCCTATGAGGGAACCCAACCTGCATAGAAATTCAAGGTAGCACCTTTATGTGTCCCAAAAATAGCCCTCAACCCATTTAGGAGAATGTCTTGCAGTTTAAGCTCATGCAGGCTAGGAGCATGCCGCCTACGCATAGCACAGTATGTCGTGCCCATTATGCCTTGGCATGCCTCCTGCTCATGCCAAGGGCCTGGGTGCCTCAAAGTACCCATCCCTCCTCAATGTGTACACTTGCCTTTCTTGGGCTGCCAGAAGAGAACATCACCCCCCTAGAAATTCATACTATACCTATTTATAACTTTTCCATCGGGCAATATTTATGGAAATGCCACCATGCCACCACGTGCTAAGACATGTCTGTGACATCCTCCTTCACTTGTCTGGTTGACGCCCTCGTCAACACACCCACAACAAGTGCTCACTTCGGCTTGCACACCTCTTCTCTTACCTCGATCACTCCCAATCATCGCCCTGTACCACATTGAACTTGGTTAGGAACCCTTGTATATAGCTTACTCTACGACCAACCACGGTCTTTAACGCACTCTAAGTGCCACTCTGTGCAGTCCGTCACATAAAAACACAAATGTACATTATCCTTCATGTATGTACATGGTCCATTGTGCACCAATGTCCACTCAAGGACCCTCGCTTAACCTAACAAGCATACTCATCTACATCGAATCTTGACATCTGCGGCTTCAGACTCTTCTGAACACAGCTCAGCCAACGAATAAACCCGACCTAAGCTCAGCTTTGCCCTAAATATCAGCCCAATTTTTCCTTGCACCAAAGGCATAATCTTCTGATCACTGTGCGTACCTTGCGCCTAATTGCTCAACTTCCACAAACCGAGGTGTGACTCTGTTCGTCGACCCACGAGTTTCTCCTCCAAGATCTCCTTACCCATGCACCTCACAAGGTGTGGCTTGTAAGCCAACCGCAGTTTGTCGTGGCATGGTCCTCCATTAGGACTCACTCTGTGAACTTATCTTCCTCCTGACTCATCCACTCCAAACTGCTCTTGATTTTGACACACAAGCTTTTGTGCAGTCCCATTCCTACTATGGCCCCTTGCATGTCCAACCAGGTTGCATCTAAACATCCCCGATGTTCTACAGCCTACAACCCTGTCCGTTGTTTGAAACCGCCTCGCATTATCCATCGTGCAATGCCTCCTCTGAGGATTTCCCATTCTGATCCATTTCTGATCTGACCTGTAAGCTTTTGTGCAGTCTCATTCCTACTACGGCCATTTACCTATCAAACCAAGTTGTTTCTCAACCCTGCATATGGTCATCGTGGCAATCAACCCACTTTGACTTGCACTCAGTCACCTAGGTCCTCTGACCTTTCCTTGTCATGGGGCTTAGTCTGTCGAGCTCCCTTCATTGTAGCTAACACCCCTCATATGGTGCTTGAAGCCAATTTGAGTCCACCTCAGTAAACTCTGCCAATATAGCCATCAACCTATACTGACATTCACCAATAAGCTCATGGGTACATCAATCCTTCTCATGTTGGAACTTAGTCCGTCAAATCCAATGTGTGGCCAACATCCTTCACTTGATGCTCGTAACCACCTGTGCCAAGTCACCTTGGTCTTTCGTACCTCGTCCGTGAGGTTTCACATGCTTCTGCTTTGACAATGTTCTTCACCCTATGCAACATACTAACTTTAATCCATTTGAATCCTGACACTCAACCGACCAACAAAGCTCGCACCTGATTCCTGCCTGCACTAATACCTCGAACAAACGACCTTTGTCGTGGCACACCTACACCTGTCATCGCTTTCTCTGCACACTTTGGCTTAAGTGCTCTCCTACTTAAGCTTGTCACCATATCTCTTGGTCTTCTTAAACATAATCAGTGTCCAACTCATCCATCATCTTGTGTTGACTCTCCAGTACCCCGACGTCTTGTGTCTTTACCTCGAGAAGGCATCCATTGTTGTTACCACTTTGCCTTCGGTCCATTGAAGGTCTTTCCATAGCTTGCCATAAGCTATGTTCAAATCACTGTGCCACTTTAGTACCTTGTCCACTGCACCTTCATCCTAAGTAAGCACTGCCCATTCAACTCTTGTCTATCTCCTGTGTCGCCCTTGTACCTTGGCACACTGCCTTCACCCTGAGCCAACACTTTGTCCCTGTCAATGTATCACTCCAACACCTCAATATTCCATTGCCTTCGCCCCGAGTGAACTTACCATTCCGATTCTCACACTGTGTTAGTGTCTGTCTCCCTTTAGTACTTGAGCATACATGCCTACACCCTGAGTAGACCCTTCATTGAATTTTGTCTGGTGCCACTTCAGTACCTGAGCACACATGGCTTCACCCTAAATGACCATCCATTCAGATTCTCAAATTGGCTTGTCACCATCAAGCCATTTCCTTGGCACTACCGTGCCTTTCCCGCTTGTGCTATTACACACATTTCCTCAAGTCGTCCTGACATTAACTCAACACCACATGGTAGCCCAATCCGTTGGAACTACATGGCACACATGCCATTCAGCTTCACCCATTGACATGCTTTTGAGCTACTCACCAAAGCCATCAAGACTGCTCCTTTGTAAGCTCATTTCCGAATACACAATGCTTCAATGCTGTCCATCACATCAAAGCTTCCTTAACTGTGTTGTCGACATCATCTTAATCCTGGGTAACTCTCACCATTGACCTCCACACGATAAACATCAATAGACTCTAGCCAGCAGCCCTCCTACTACTCGGAACCACAGTATCATACCCAATACCTCACCTGTATTTGAGCATTCCATCTCCATCACTGAGACACCAGCTAAGCTAGCCCACTTGACTAACCTGATTCCGTGCATACCAAGCACGCTCTGATACTACCCTGCACCAGAGGTCATCTCATTAGCATTAACTGTTGCTCTAATACCAATTGTCACGGCGAGATTTTTCTCTCTATCACAACCGTGTGGCACCTCGACCATCACCCAACCAAGGTCAGCCTTTCAGCCATTTGAGCCCTTCTTCTAACCCACTGGCTTTTCTCATATGTATTTGAAATGCCATAAAAGTAATCCAAGGGGGAGGGGATGAATAGGATTTATCAATTAATTTGCCCATTTTTAATTTACCTTGTTGTTAGTAATTCTTTTTCAATTTGTTCACCTAAGTGAGTGTGTGCATCAATGTAACTACTCAAGAATAATATTAAACATGTGCTAGACATGAGTAATATAAAGTATAGCAATGGAGAGACAAGCAACCACACAATCACAAACCACAACACAAGATTTATAGTGGTTCGACACTTAGGCCTACGTCTACTCTTCTAAAGCTCACTACCGAGCTTAGGTATATTTCATTCAGGTACTATCACAACCTAGGTTAATATACAAACCCTACTACTTGCTCACAAGCAAACCAACTACAACACTCGGTGTCTCCGACAAGTGTGTAATACCTCCGGTGTCTTCGACGAAGGTTCTCAAGCTCCTAATGTCTCCGACAGAAGCTAAACAATAGTAAAAGTAAATATGAATGCTAATGAATGCAAAGCCAAACAAATGTTACCACCAAATGGTTGATGTTACTAGTTCCTCAATGTGTGAGATGCTCCTTGATGAGTTGATATGCCTTAGCTGCCCACAAGCTTCAAGTACTTGACTCTAGTACTCTTGGAGCTCAGTCAAAGGTAAGTTCTTCCAAGGAAAATCACTCACCATAACCTCTCCTTAATAGTAGGAATGTACTTCAATAAGAGAGAAGACATAGTAGAGAAAAGAGTAGGATGCTAGCTACTATAGCTCAGAAACAATAGGCAATAGAAGTTTGCATAGTGGAGAAGGCTCTCAGAATAGTATGCCTCTTGGTTTTCTAACAAAACTTGGAGTGTTGGGAGATGTTTCTTACCCTAAAAGGAAAAAACTTCTTTTATACTGGGGAGGAGAATCCTTGGCTTTAGAATGAGCATATGTTAAAATGGGAGTGATTATGAGCCTTTAGATGAACCAAAATGGAGTTCAAATTTCAAAAATCTCTCCTAAATTTTTGTGAAATTTTTTCTCAAAAATACCCCCAAACTGATTAGGCTTTTTGAAATTGGTTTGGGATCCAAATCGATTTCAAAAAGCACAATCGATTTAGAAACCCAGTTTCAGGCCAAATCGATTTGGCTTTATGAAATCGATTTAGGTTTGGGACAAAATCCCAAAACCCCATCTCAAATAGGTTTGGGCCTATGAGTTTGGCCCTCGACAGATAAGATTTTTGCTCAAAAACTGACTTCAAACTGGTTGCGCTTTTCGCAATCGATTTGGCCAAACTGATTGCGAAAAGCGCAATCGATTTGGATTCTGTGTTCTGCACAGTACACAATATTTCTTGGTCATCATTTGAGCATTCTTTTGGGCATTCAATTTGGAGCAACACAGGGATCCTAGACCATGTTTAGGGTTGCTTTTAGGCATACAATATGCTATGACATGCATGGATTATACCTTACTTGGAATGCCTCTTCCGGGTGATTTTCCTTGGTTTTGAGTCCTTCTTGGCTTCATGATTCGAACTTGTGAGCTCACATAAGACTTACAAAAGACTCTTAGCACTACCCTTCCCCAACACATGCTCATGGGATTGACATACATCAACAAAATGTAATAATAATAGGTCATGGTTGTGGAAGAACATAATAGAAGGAAGTGACCTATTAAAACAAGGGATAAGATAGGAGGTTGGCAATGGCGAGAATATTAATTTCTGGGAGGATAATTGGATCCCAACAATAAGAGGAATGAAAATAACCACAAACAAATCTAGCAATAACCAAGTAGAAAAAGTAAGCGATGTAATAAAATACCCCAAAAAGGAGTGGGATGAAAATAAGTTAAAAGAACACATAACAAAAGAGGAAATAAAAGAAATTACAAAAATATTCATTAAGTAACACACCCAAGAAGATAGGATCATATGACAATACGATAAAAATGGACAATACATAGTTAAGTCGGGTTATTATGTAGAAGTATCTAAAGGAGAAGAAGAACAAGCTATCAGAGACAACGAACGTAGGAACATCACCAATAACCAAAATACAAGCTTTCTATGGGGAAAACTATGACAATTAAATATTTCAAAAATAAATAAAACACTTTATTTGGAAATCATGCAATAATGCGTTACCCACAAAAGATAACTTAATAAAGAGAAATATTAATGCAGATTCAATATGTCCAACATGTTTAGGAGATATTGAAACAATTCCACACAGTTTCGTCACCTATCCTAGAGCAATACAATTGTGGCATGCATCGTCCTTATCAATAAGAAGTACAAATCATAGTGAAAACAACTTTAAAGACTAGCTAAAAAATTGGTTTACATTGGAAAACTTAAATAACAAAACTCGAAAATGGCTATGTGAATGCATTTGTATATATTGTTGGATTATATGGAAAACATGAATGATATCATTTTCAATGGTAAAAGTTGGAATATACATTCACTATTGTCTAGTGTATGCAAACTGATAAAGGACCTGGAGGACTTAGCAAGGACCCAGGAGAACAAGAAAAATGAGAGCAGAAGGTAAATACCTCAACGAGAGATTTCATAAAGATGAACTTTGATGACACAATCTCCACAATGAAACAAAAGGCAAGTATGAGAATAGTTATTTGCAACATGAAAAGAGAGGTCATTACAATAAGAAGCATATGCTCGCCATTGCAAGTGGAAAGCGAGACAGCTCTACTTGGAATTCAAACATGTATTGTCATAGGAGCCAAACGGATCATTGTGGAAGGAGACTCAAAGAATGTCATAAAGGCCTTAAAGGAACCCTTGGAGGAAAGCCCAACTAAAATTAGGAACTGCATAGCTGAGTGCAAAGAACTTTTCTAGTATCTTGAAATAATTAGATTGCAATATGTAAGTAGAAATAAAAATAATGTAGCACATCTGGTAGCTAAGAGTAGATTAGAAAATAATCATCTAAACATAGCTCTTGGTATTATCCCCAGGGATATACAAAAGGCTATAGATGAAGAAGCAACTACCTGTACACACACACACACACACACACACATATATATATATATACAACAACAACAAACAGCCTTATCCCAACTATTTGGGGTCGGCTACACGAATCCTGTTCCGCCATTCCGCTC
>JAOXJP010175861.1:0-12569 GCA_025762735.1 Platanus orientalis
AGATTAGGTAGAGTCGCGCCTGGGACTATACCAATAGCATGGTGTAAGTCATGCATATGAGGTAATTAATTTGGTAAATCTTCAGGAAACATCTCTTTAAACTCATTTAAAATGGGTTTTACCTCTGGTGGAATTGATTAAGCAGTTTTAGGATAAGTTTGTTTTGATACCACAACATAAATCATAGCTTTTTCCTTAATCTCTTGCTCAAACTCTTTGGCTCCTATAATGTGAAAACCCTTTGACTTGTTGTCTTTTACATTTTTATCCTTCTCAATTTTTTCTTTTGCCTCAGGGTCATCTTTGGGTTGCCTAGGAACCAATTTTATTTTCCTGCTTTGAAACTCAAATGCACATGTATTGGATCTACCTACAATGTGCCATCCAAGTCATACAACCAGGGTCTCCCATCCCTAGTGATTACATCACACTATATAGTGTCCTTGTAAAAATATAACCCAATAGGTACTCGACACCTATGGGATACTAGGATAGATGTAGCATTCACCCGTGCTACTTTGTAGGGACGAGGATGGGGTATTGGTTTAAGTCCTAACCTCTTAATAATACTAGTGGATACTACATTAATGCAGTTTTTATTGTCCACAATAAGCTTATAGGTCTCTTCACCAGATTTGGCATAGGTATAGAAAATATTAGCCCTGCGCCAGTCATCCTCTTGCTTAGGTGTTGCCAATGCACACCTAACAACCCATAGTATGACCTCATGATGATCAGATGGATACTCAACAACCTCACCCAGATAGGCCATACGTCCATCATCTCCATCTAAACCCTCATCCTCACTTGGTATCCTATAACCTGAACATGTCTCATCCTCAGGTTCTTCCTGACTCTTTTCTTTTCAAGAATTGAGTCATCTCCTTTTGTGTTCTCTAAATACAAAGTATTTCTCTTGCTTGGACACTAGGCTCCTTTGTATCCCCTGCCTCCACACCTAAAACAAATCTCAGGTATAGGTGTACAGCTAGGGTCTCTCGCAACTTCTTTACTCTTATCTTGTTGTGGATTGGGTCTTTAGTTGCTAGAAGAGCCACGAGAAAAGTTCCCCCCAACTTGAGGTCTACTAGATATGACCCCAAGCTTAGTGCTACATTTAGAATCATAAAGACACGGGGCTTGTGGCCTCACATACCTCTCAAACTCTTGTACTAGCCTATAGGTTTCTCTTAAGTCAGAATGTTGGTGGGGAATTAATTCTTTTTTAAACTCGGGTCGCAATCTTAACCTGAACCTACTCAAGGTTGCCATTGGATCCTCATTGATCTAGCATCTCAACATGTAACTCTCAAACAAATTAATATACTTTTTCACAGACATGTTCCCTTGACGAAGAGTATTCTATTGGTCCAGCAGCTCGGAATGGTAGGACATTGGTAGATATTTTTCTTTTAATTTATCTTTCATGTTTTCCCAAGTCTCAATTGGTTCTTGGTGCCTAAGTTGCATTTGTCTTTCAATGTAAGTCCAATGAAGTCTAATGTGTCAAACTAGCTTCATCTTGGCAAACTTGACCTTCCTAGCATTGAACAAGTTATACCACTAAAAAAAAAAAAAAAAAAGTTGTACCACTCAAAATAGAAATCCATGTCTAACAATCAATCAAGAAATGCTTTTGGATCCAATTTTCCATCAAACTGAGATGTCTCAATCTTCACAAATCACAAGGCTACATCTTCTAGTTCCCCTTGATTGAAGTGTCCAATAGGGGTCCCACCGTTATTCCTATGAGTAGTTCTTTCATGGTTAGTGTCTGTGTTTCGACCTCTAACATTTTCTCCATCAACTGAACCCTCAATTCTAGGGTTTTCTAGAGTGTCTAGCCTTTGTGTAATTTCCTTAGATGACTGATTCAAGTGGTTAAGTTGAGTTTGCATGGTATCCATCTTATCACTTTCATGAGGACATCGGGTCCAAGTGCGAGTTCCAGGTTTACTAGAGGAGGCACAGGAGAGATGTGTCCATGCTTTGGTTCCATTAGAGTTTTTTTTAATATTTTTATGTCACTTTATGCCTCTTGTCGTAGGGGGACACATGTTGGTGAGGGTAGTATTGTCTTTATCAATTTATTTAGGGTATTTTTGTTATTAGTTATAGTTTGGGATTAGTTTTGGACATGAGACATTATACATGGGGGTATTTTAGGCCTCTTTCTATTTTTGTATACATGACCTAGCCATGGGGGTTTATTTAAGCCTCTCACGATTTGGTCTCTTTTTTATGAAATATGACAAACAATTTTGAAATCCTCTCTCACTGTGTCTCTCTTCTTCTCCTTTGTTCGGAGGTTGAAGAACAACCCTATAGCCCTATAATGGATCTAGGCCCCCACCTAGTTTAACACTGGTGGTGGATGTCACTCCCTCCCCTTGGGTCAAAGGTCCTTCTCCCTATTCTTATTCTTCTTGTTTATCATATTTTCTTCAGATTTTGCTTGTGTTGAACTAACAAACTTTAGGAAGATTGGTCACCATCATCTAGAATCAATGGTTTTGTTTGATTCAACACTACCAAAGTCTCTCTAATGCATATACAATCCTATAAATGGTGATTACACTATCTCAAAGTCAGTTTTGAAGAAGTTTTGTATTAAGTTATGAGTGCTAGGAGTGAAACTCCATATTTGACAGAGTGTATGAAACTGACCACCAGCATCACCTATTGGGAGCTTTGGGGATTTCAACTTCTCCAGATGATTCACAACTCCTGGGCGATTCCTAAGTACCTAGCCAACATTTGAAGATTTCGACCAAAACAAATCCCCACCTGGTTGCTTCATCCACTGACGTGAACACAAGGAATCAGGTCCTCTTAGGAGATTGAACTCTAGCTCTTAACAGGGGATGTTTTGATCAATTGGAATCTTCTAGGATACTCCAGACTCCTTTACAATCCATCCTAGGCATCCCTACCATTTCAACATGCTTATTTGAAGAAACTAAAAGCTATCAAGTCCCTCCCAGGCGTGAATAGAGTAAAAAAAGTGATTTTACAAAATCACTTGTTAATCTCCATCAGGTAGGGTTTTGCCTGGGGTGGTTTCTCTAGACTTTTGAGGACTCTTGGATGACGCTATTGGTTAGGCCCCACCTTAGAAAAATAAATAAATAAATAAATAATTTTCCAGGAGGGGTTGGCAGTACTGTTTCTAGGAGTTGCAATTTTTTTTTTAATTTTAGAAATCTTCAAAGTTTGGTTCCTTGGCCTATGAGATTGATCACAATCAACTTTAAGAGCATCAAGGAGTTATTCTACATCATATTTAGGTCTGATTATTCAATTTTTGGCTCTTTTCGAATCTTCGACATTTAGGGACTTTTGGCATGTTGTGGCATATGGTCCAAATCTGAGTTTTCAATTTCTTGGCCTAAACCAATTACTCTTAGAATAATGTCCTAAGCCTAACCATATTCCAATCCTATCTTTAGATCTTTTTTGGTTAGTCCCTGAATTATTTGGTCATTTTCCCTTAATTTTGGCCTAATTTAGGCACTTTTTTGTGCCTAGCCAAACTTTTCTCATTATTAAATTTGTATATCTTGCAGATAGTCCAAACATATTAATTAGGTCGTCTTTAATTGTTATTAATTTTGTAAGCTCTAATTCCTCCATTGCATGTTGAACTTAATTTAAGAATTGTCTGAATTATCATGTGAACTGCGAGTACGAATATTGTTTATTTTTTTTCATTACTTTAGTAATTTTATTCCTATCTCTAATACACACACTCACTATTGTACATGCATACTGCATCACACTTAGAGCTTGGAGGATTTGTTCTAGATCGAAGTTTCCGGTAGCCATTCTAGGATGATAGTCGGTTCCTAATCTTAGGGGCATACAACAGGTCTTATGTTTGGATCAACTCCTAATCTAAAGAATGATGTTATGAAGCAAACTTGTGATGAAACAATAATGCAACAATCCTAATAACCACCTAAGATGAAAACAGGCCAAGATGTGATGCAATAATGGAGAGGAGATGTAAAGCAATTATGTTAAGACAAGCAAGCAAAAGAAATAGGATTCCTACTCTTGAATCAAGCACACAATTATTTCAGCAATTACCAAGTTATAGATTAACTTAAAGCCAAAGTAGAGCCACTAAATCAAGTAAGGATCAATAATGCAATTTTTAGATTTCCTAATGTCCTAAAATAGTCCACACCTATGTATGGGGCCTAGTTATAGGGCTGGAAACAATGGGGCAGCAAGATATAGGTGTATGTACTTCAGTCAAGAGATCAAGAGTGGCCAACAGGGTATAGATTGATGCAAAGCAATATGGAAAGTAAGTCTGGGACACAATTTGCAGCAGTGTTCAAGCAAGTAGGTGGGGAAGTAGGAATAAAGGATAGATGTTACCTTGAGATGTTAGAACCCTCTAACACGCAGTCCAGCAAGTAGGCCGCAGGCTTCACGCAGCAGGGACAGCAAGATATCACTTAGTAGAACCCACAGTAGTCGGCCATGTGGTAGACACAGCAGAATGTAGTAGTGTCTGGACCCACAGTAGGCACACTAGTAGTCTCCAGCAGCAGGTACAATAGTTGCTAGCAGTGGGTAAGATACTAGGCAGCAATGGCTTATGTAAGACTAATCAGCAGCAAGCACTAGGACTAAGCAACCTTGTCATAGGACAAATATCATTCAGCAACCAGCAGCCTCATAGAGTTACTTCAGCTTCAGTTAGGCAATCCAGCAAACACCTTGTAGTCATAAGTGTATCCATACAGCAGCTTGGTGTCTCGGCAACTAGGGAAGGCTGTGTAGGATTCCAACTTAGTAAGAACAAGTTGGAACGTTGCTCTGATACCAAATTTGGTTTAGTGCCAATTGGAAAACTCCACTTGGACAAATTACCAAACACCTTGTAAGCATAAATCTGTGCACAGCTCAAACCCAAAGGAAACTAAATCCATATCCATAGATCTGGGCGCAGGTATAGGGTTCTTTAAAGTTCAAAATCCAAAACTTCAAGAACTGTTTCCATATGGCAGCAGCATGAGATCTTCCATGTAAAATTGAATTCCGATGTTGAAAACCCAAGTAATTAGGGCCTGGAAAATTCTGGACAGCATATATGTAGTGTTCTAACAAGGTTTCACATAATTTTCTGGGAGTTTCTATTGCAGCTGATGGGTATGGAGATGATGTTGTGATGGAGGATGGTGAAAGAAATCAATGGAGGTGGATGGACAGGCAGCTGATTGGTATGGGAGTATATTTGGGGAAGATGAAGATGGCTATGGAGATGGAGGTATGTTTATAGAGGAGATTAGTGATGGGGGGACTGTTGGTGCTTACTGAAACCAGGAAAAAAAAAAAAAGGTAGAAGAAGATGAAAGAGTAGACAAGAAAAATACCTCTTGAAAGAAATCACCAACTTCCAACCTAAGCAATCCCACTTAGGATCTAAGAGGGGAATCTTAGAGAGAAAGTACTCCATGCGTGAGAACATAAAGGGAGCTTCTACTTGCATCGATCAAATTTCTAAGTCCCCCTCATTTTCCCCCTTTTCTAAGAACACCTCACTTATTTTTAAGAACGTATCATGCACTTCCCATAATACCCTTTCACAAATACCTCTCTTACACCTTGTACAAATACCTACTCGGTTGACCTGTCTGAGCAATCTTGTTGCTCAGAAAGGCTATCCGAACAACACAAGGCCTGCTCGGAAAGTCTGTCCAAGCAATACAAGGGCTGCTCTGACTGGAGTTTACGAACAGGGCGCAGAATTTCAAAAAAAAAAAAATTCAAACACAAAACTGACATACCCAAGTGCTTCCTTCTCGTTCCGGTTCAGTTCTCTGATACTCCATTGTTTGAGTTGTCGTTTGTAACGCTACGCTAATAGATTGGAAATGAGGAGTGTTGGGAAGAATATGTAGAAAAAAATGGAGGAAAAAGATAGAGGTAGTTTTGGAGGAAGAGAGTGAAGTGTGCTTAAAAATTTGATTTGATTTTTTTTTTATTTGTTTCAAAAGGTTATAATAGTCTTTTTATATTGGGGTATTTTGGGAAACCAATAAAATGACATTTAAGTGAGATGCACTTAGAAATAAGTGTTGTGACAATAGAACCTCTCCATAAAGCACCAGAATTTTTATTTCAATCTTCAATGCCAAAACTAAGAGGGGATGGGTCTATTTTATAGCCCATGAGTTATCCTCTTAGGATAGGTATAACTAAGAAAATAATTCCCTTAAGGCAACTTATAAATTAAAGAGAAAGAAAGAAAAGAAAAGAGGTATACTCGACCTGCACTAAAAAGGGCTCTCTATTATGCCCAAAAACAATAATTAAAATACCCTCCATGTCCCCAAGTTTGAAAATTACGAAAGATCACCCCCTAAACATAAAATAATCATAAGAAAGGGTATCAAACATCTCTCTAACATACCCCAAATAACACCCAACAAAATCAAGACAAGTGGCACTCAAGGCGCCACCCAAAAAATGTGGGACCCACTTGTCTAATCAAACCATATGGGCAATAAAGCTTTCCTCCTACACTGGTACTGCCTAAGAGGCATCCTAGGACTGATGTCCTCGTCAGCCTCCACAACGGTTGCTCCTTCTCTACCCAATTTAGGGCTGCTGCATCAGTCCAGGGTGTAAAAAGTTTAGATTCTTCCTTGAAATCTGAACTCGTCATTTGATTCCTTGAGAATCTTGATACTTATGAGATATTCAGTTCATCAAAATGCATGATTTTTGCTTTAAAATCTCGTGTGAATTGATTCTATGGCATGACTCCTTGGCTTGGGGAATAGGTGCCAAATTTCTGCACTTCTTGCTGTTTTGATTTGTGATTCACACAAAACAAACAAATATATAGATGCAGATTTATTTGGCCATCCTAGATCCAAAAGATTCACTTTTAGGCTGTTCTTGAGAAAGAAAAGGAATTGGGTTGACAGAGATATGAAAACTTGAGAAGTGCCTCTTTGCGTCAAGTCTTTGGTTTGATAACACTGGTTGTGCGGATTCAGCATCGTTCATCCAGATGCTTGAAACCTTAATATCGATGCCAATGGTTCTCACAGCTGCTATGTGTGGCACCAAAGTATCAAGGTGTGATTTGTACGCTGTTATATGTATCATATTAACATGGTTCTTGTCAGTGCCGGAATTGTTGGTTCATCACACAGGGAAATCCGTCTTGATATACTTGGTGCAGCTCATCAGATTGTGGGCCTATTTGTGAACTCTTAGATTGGTTCTGATTCTAGACCTTGCCCAAAAGAATGGCTTGACATTAAAACTAGTCACCAACTTTTTGTGCCATGTTGCAGCTGCAATTTTATTTCATTTCATCATGTTCTTGGGAGACATCACACTTGTTTTATCCTTCTTTTATTCTTGTCTTTTAGTTATTATTGTTTAGGTGTTTTGATTATGAGATGTTGTATATCTGTCTTTTTTTCTTTTTTCTACCATTGGTTGTCATTTTTTCTCTTGTTATTTGTAAATATCTTATTTTTAAATTGTTGTTTTCTTGTGCGTCTGTATACTGATGTGATCAAATATGTCATACATTTGAGGTATATTACTAACCTCTGTTTGTATAATAAGGACCTGTTCAAGTGAATTTTGTAAGGCCTTGTAATTCATTATGATTCAATTTTGTACATGAATTATGAGAACTGAGTTTCGTGTTCCATTTGGTCTATGGTAACTTCCCCCGCCCCTCTCTTTTCATTTCATTTAATTCAAAGTAGCATAAGCTCAGTCATATTTCAATACTCAACTTAGTAACATCTTAGGAAAAGAACATGCCCCATAGTAGGATAAACCAAATTAAATTTACATGACACTAAGTTTAAGAGTAGGTTTGTATGATAGTGTAAAAGTCTTTGGGATGGGATCCCAAACTTTCTCAATAGCTTAGGAGTAGTCAAGCTACACTGTTGTGTATGTAAGATATTTTTTCCTTGATATTGAGGAGAGGGGGGGGGGGGTGAACTATGTTAAATAATCTTCCTTAGTAAGAAAGGTTTCTTGTTAAACTAGTTTAAAGGGGAATTCAGGCAACATTGTCGCATAATGTAAGATAAATTTTCTAGGTTGATTTTGGGATAAGAGTTGAACTTCAGAGCGACAGACCTTGGGATCCATCTCAAACTGACCCTCTTGAACTCAAGTAGATAAATTTAAAAACCATTTAGATAACCAAAGGCTAAAGTGGACTAAAGTAGGTACCTGCAAAAGCGAGCAAAAAGAGGTCAGGCGAGCAAAAAGAGGTGCTTAACACCTGACCAAGTCAAATGGAGTCTGATATTTCCAAACCTTTTTTTAAAGCTAAACTCAAACCGATGTCCAGCCACATCATTATCTGCCGTCTGTGGGAATGATGGTGAATTAGGTAGACATCACTTCATTGTGAATTTTCAAGCAAGATTTGGAGTTTCTTTACTTCGGCCTTGACATACACATGCACATAGTGATGTCAGATTGCCCCATGGAGTTGATAATTCAATGGGATGGTGGCAGCAAGGGATTGACGGGTAAATTTTATTTGGAAGCGTTAGTTCAAGGAGCCTTATGCAGTATATGGAGAGAGAAATATTAGAATTATTTAAGGTAAGAAGAGGGGTGTGTTGAAAGTGATAGATTCTATACTATGCGAAGTGGGCTCTTGGTTAATGGTGTCTAGGAGTTTAAAGAACTCTCGTTGAACAACTTCATGAGAAATTAGGTTTCTTGTATTTCTGCCTCAACTCATAAGGCTAGAGATCAAGTGAAGGTTTGGGTGTCACCATGTGTTGGCAAAGTGAAGCATAATTTTGATGGATCGTCTTTGGGGAATCCAGGTTCTGCTGGCTTTGGATGTGTGGCTCAGGATGACTCAAGCATTGGGAAATTTGATATGTATGGTCCTTTGGGTAGGTGTGATTAAACTAAGGCGGAATGTTCAGGCTTACTTGAGGGGCTGTGTATGCTCAAAGGGATAGGTATCCAAGGTTACATAGTGGAAGGTGATTCGAATGTTGCTGTTAGTTGGGGTCTTGGCAAGTGATGGATCTTGGCAGCTGGCTTATTATGTGTGATAAGTCAGAGTCCTTATTCGGGATCTTGATATTCCCTTGGTCATATTCCAAGATCACAAAATGAGGTCGTGGATAGCTTGCTAAATGGAGTGTGGGTTTATCATAAGTTTTTAAAGGGAATCACATACCGGATTTGCTAATCTCTATTGTATAATTTGCTTGATTGTATAGCTCCTTTATATTTTGTACCGTATTTTATGCAATAAAGTGCTTATTAACAATTTTCTTTTTAAAAAAAGTCTAGTTGTGTCATTAAAAAGGGTTGGTGGCAATAAATCTTTTTCCAAAGGCACCTACCTGTCGTTTGGAAATCAAGGCCCACACTATTAGTTTTATTAACCCCTTAATTCCTTTTGTTTTGTCGACAATAACTTATGAATGGTATATTTTAACAAATAATACTGTTAAGAAACTTCTGAGAAAATGTTGGAAGTTTCATCAAGTTTAAATGGATACTCAACCTGTATCTGTGTATCGAATTTTGGGTAATGAGGTGTCATAACTGTTCTGTATCAGCATCCAGAGTGTATCCATGTCAGGTCCTCTTTGTGTGGTACAAGTGCCATTTCTAGCGTGCATTATAGTTCGAATTCCCATTCTACATGCATCTCAACCTTCAATAAAGGTTTACTACTGTATTTTTATGCAATTAATAACCAATATCAAACGTTTTTGAGGCATGTGTGTTGCTAAGTGTTCTTTACTTGGTTGGTTTCCAGCTTTTAAGCTGAAGAATGCTGGAAAGAAAGCAGGAGCAGCAAAGGCAAATGGTGTGGCTAAGAAAAGGAAAGTTGAAGAAGAGCCCTTGGAAAAAAATAGAGATGGGGAGGGTGAAGAAGGTGATGGAGATGATGGTGCACATGGTAATGAGTGAGTTACTGATTCTGTTTTCTCATTACATTAGATTTACCTGTTTTACCATAAGTGCACGGCCTTTTATTCTTACAACTTCGAAATGCTTCACATTCTATCAAAAAACATGGAAGTTTAACCAACTCCACACGAAGTAACAAAGTAACTGGTATTTGGGCTCAACACTGTTGATCCAGTAACTATCGTATACTCTTTTTTCTTGATGTAATTTGCTCATTTTGACTAGCATCAACATGGTCAAAAATGGAATCCATAGCTTTGAGAGTAAAGTGAATACCCTGGAGATCATATTTACCCTGTTGCTCTCATGCGGACCGAATTAGTAATGAACTGATACAGAAACCAAATTTCTGTACTCATTTGTACATTTTATTGTATATATGTAGTAATATGGTTCCCATTACCAAAAAAAAATGCAGTATTATAGTGCCAACTTGAATTTTTTTTCTCCATGATCCAGTCAGATTTATTAGTGTCGCTCAACAATGAAGTATCTTATGATATGGTCGCAAAGTATCACAGAAGCGTGGTTATTGTAACAAAATATATGTTTATGTGGCAGTATGACAATAGAGAAACTCTGGTGAGAGATGTTTCAAAATCCTTTATAAGAAACTTCTTTTCCTTAATTCAGTTCTGCTTTGCCTTCTGAAAGAACAAAGTCAAAATTTTCGTTGGATCCGAGGGCAATTCATGCCAGTACAGGTAGATATGATGTGTCAAAAATAAAATGAATCCACCAATCAACTCAAAACAGCATCAAGACATTATCTGACTAATAGTGCAAGGTCCGAACCATTTAGCTAGCTTATCAGAGAAGATGCTCAGTTTCTTTTTTCAAACTCTGAAAATGCGTCGGGCAACACAGGCAAAAAAACAAAAAATAAAGCCCAACACTTGATAAAAAGCGTTAAAAAATGATTTTGCAAAATTTTTTCGCACAACACCTTGCACAAGAGGATCGCCAGATGCTTTTCAATGAGAGGAAATCCATTCCCGCATGTCATAGGCATTTTGTGAATAAAAAATTGAAATTTAACTGCTCGTTGCAATACAAGAAGACAAGGCCGACATCACTGATAAAATGGCAATCCAAAGTCCCTACCCTACCTGCATTCACATGGTATTTCTCCAAGTGACTTAACTAAAGTTTGTCCAACGAACAAAATCAAAAGCCACCTGAAGATCCCCTTTTTCCTTCATCAAATGAAAAAGTGATATTGCCAGCAATTATATTAGGTCAACTTGCCAGCCTGACATAAATGGTGCGCTTGCTTACTTTCTAATAATCCATGCACAAATGATAGATCCACTTTCCCTACTATAGACGTCGCTTTCAACGACTAGACATGTCTCTTCCCTAGTCTCCATGTACATTAAGTTTTTGAAGGGCAGTGATTCAAAAGGGGCGAGTGCAGAACCTACAAACCTCTATTAACATTGGATTTGGATTCATGTAAATACTCAGATTAACAGCTCGACATGTCACCTTACCAATTCTTTTCTTTCTTCAACTAAACTTGCGATTAACCAAAAGGTCCAAATACCATTTTTTGGAGAAATGCAATCCCCCCTGAATGATTCTGTTGTTCTGAGTAACCTTCACATTATCAACCAATGGAGAACCTAGAATACTTAATCATAATAAGCTGTTACGTAACTAGTGGGAGAGGAGGAGCCTCTGGGGTTGCAAATTGAGCAAACTAATACAGACAACAAACTTTTATCACCTTCCCAATAGCACCCAAATGAGACATTCAATATGGCCGATATCTTCGTCCACGGTTCTTGTCACCACTGCTCTGCCTGCCCCCACCTGAGCCACCACCACCACCACTCCTGCCGCCACTTCTCTGCTGGGAAGGTGGGGTATGAGGCTGTGCTCCAGGCTGTTGCCTACAAAAAATAAATAAATCAAGAGTGAATTTTCATTTCCTGAGCAAAGAATTTGAATAAGCTTCACTACTTGAGAGGAAACAATTAAGTAGACATTTGACCCTTGCTAGGAAGTTGACCAGTATGGTCAAGCACATCCTTCAAATCACACTGGAACCATTGTTCAATCTAAAAGTATATTGCTTATGTAGAGATCCTGAAACCAATCTACTGTTTGCATTTTACCTAATAAGCAACTACTCATTATATGTCAAATATGATTGATGGACATTGAATACTGGGGCAAAAAGGATGGTAACCATGAAACCAAGTCCAAGCCTCTCAGTTGACATCCATGCCCTATTGTGCTAGAATCTGTAGCATTTTTGGTTCAAGCCTCTTGGCTGTGTTGTTATGTTGTCCTGACCACATGCCTTTCACCCATGGGCGAAGGGTCGTAGCTAAGGATGTGAGTCAAGATATAATTGTGCTTACAGAACGTATCCGATCCGTCCATCAGGCAACAGCATCGGCATCATCGCCATGCCAGCAGGACTGGGTCCCCTGCCATAGATAAGGGGCTGCAAGATAAACACATCTCTATATCAGAACTATGAATATGAGCAAAAGACAGTTAAGAACTACCAGTTGTACTAGCATACTATAATTTTTGGTTCATGCCTCTGACAATATGAGGTTAACCAGAAGATCTTGCAAGTACTCTGTATCAGAAGTAGCTAGTTC
>JAOXJP010175872.1:0-12568 GCA_025762735.1 Platanus orientalis
GAGAGAGAGAGAGAGAGAGAGAGAGAGAGAGAGAGAGAGAGAGAGAGAGAGAGAGATGGCATGGGGTGGTAGAGAACTGAAGAGAGGCTTATGTGATTGATACACAATTAATGAACATATTTTTAGGAAAATGTTTTATTGGATTGTGGACAGGATCATCTCCGGTATAAACAGGAGGAAAACCTATCAGCATGAATTACTGTGTTGACAAATGTCTAATTTTACCTTTTTATAAAATAAAAAATTTATTAAAATAAAAATTAAGTGGAACAGATTTCTGCATAGCAGAAGTGGTGGACCGTTTTCTTTTTAAGAATCTGATCCCATCCGATTTAGAGCCAGAGGACTGCCATAGAGGAGAGATCATGGCGACAGGCGAGGCCATTATTTAGAAGAGGTCTCGGGATCCTCTCTTACGGCAAGATTTCTTGGACTTCCTGTGCCGCACACGTATCCCCAAAAAAAAAAAAAAAGAATATGTAGGTCCTTAGGAGAGAGAAGAGTTTTGAGGATAAAGAGAATTTAAGAGATTCAAAGGGGCATGACCCCCCTTCTATACTCTACTTCTACCTCATCAAATTAAATAAGAGGACAGATGTTCAAAAAATCAAATTGGATTTTTACAGCCAAAAATCTTGGGGTGACCCTCAAGCGTCAAGTGCTGGGTGACACATGGTGGAAAATGCGAAAAAACACCCCACTGAGACATAAGATGTGGTGGTACGCTTTTTTCCATCGCATGTCACTTAGCTCCTGGCGCTTGAGGGTCACTGCAAGTTTTTTGTTTGGAGGAAATATGCTTTTATCAAAAAGTATGCTGTTTGATCCTCGTCTTCATTTCTGTTGATCTTTAATCATTTTCTTTCTCGGTAAGGCGACGTGGGCCTTCATAATCACAGCCGTTTGAAGCAGGACTGGCTTGAGCCAGTCAGAACCCAAGCAGACAACACCACTTTGCACTGCTCACCCCACCCTCTCCAAGGATTTGACCCTGGGTCTTCCTCGTAGAAGACAGATGTCTCAGCTGCCAGAGCACTGGGACGTTGGCTCTGTTGATCTTTAATCTATGGAAGGATGTAAAAACAAGAGAGTAGAAATAGCAGTATAAAATATTTTAAAAATTATAATTTTTGTATTTTTCCATTTTGCATAATTTATGTTGAAACTAAAAAAGTGTTTTGAATGATGTTTAGATCACTGAAGCTATAAAATGCATATATATGGGCCGGGCCTTATACAATCATAATATGCAATGAAGTTGGGTTCAGCTTGAGTCGAGCCCAAGCCTACCGAAACCTCACATAGACTTTGTCTCGGTTATGTGGCAATTAATATGTTAAGTAAGACAGCCAGATCAATGAACACTAGGCCATATATACGAATAGGAAAGGGTTTGCTAAACCCAAATTTGTTTGTCCTCCTGTGTCCCCACATCACAGGCTGACATGTGATGTTGTTTTGAACTAGGCGCCTCTTTTAAATAGGGAGAAAATGTTCTTTTGAACACTTTTTTTATGGTTAAAATCCTATAAACCCCATTTTTCTGGGTACCTATTTTTAATTTGAAAACTGTTTTTTTTACAGTTTTAACCTTATACACCTCACTTTTTTGTGTGTGTGGGGACATGGGGGGACTGAAAAATTGGGTGTAGCAGATCCTTTCCCATAAACGAAGCAAATGTTCTGTGATAAAAATGCCTCTATAGGGTATATGGTGAATCATAAATAGACATGCGTTGTTTTGGGGGTAAAAGGGTCCAAAAAAGTGTTCAGTTGAAAAAGTAGGCGGTCAATAAAAGACATCAAATTCAAAAACACTTCATGTGTCAATCAATGGCATGCCTTTAGAGGTCTGTCTCAAAACAGACAATCATTCTCCACTTCATAAAATGTCCTAGTGAGCCAAAGTTATCTATTTTAGATAATCTTCTTCCTTAGATTGTTCTTAAATAATCAATTCCTCTGACCATATAGAAAATATGACTGTCTTACCTAATTAATATTCATGGTTTCTGATGAGGGTGGACCCAACCTGAGCTGACTGGCCGAGTGACCCGTTCGGGTTAAACCGGTTGCGGTCCGGAATCAAGCGCCAAACCACCAGTATAATCCCATAAGCGTCGAATCAACTATGGCCCGTCTGAAAGCCAAGGGTATAATTCTACAAACCGACTGACCATCTAATGACCAAAAAGATACCAGGTGGCAGACTGAGAGTCAAATGATCAATCGAGCACTCTAAAACTTTGAACAACCAACCGAAGGAAGAAGGCCACTGAATAGACTCAAGGGAACCGACCGTTACCGGAACCAAGGGTGGTCCCAAATAAGAAGTGACACATGGATCCTTCCAATGCCGAGTCACAACGTGTATCCTACGCCAACTTCCTAACAAATTATGAATATTCATAACAGGTAAGAAACAACCTCTTAACCCCCTAAAACTCAAGTATAAAGGAAAACATCCAACAAAAAAAAGAGAGGGGACTAACTTACCAAGAAACTAACTTGATCGTCAGAGTGACGGAGGCCAACGCAACACCGATGTTCCTCACATGTTGATTGCAGATAGCGTGTCCATCCAGGAGCCCTTGGAGGTGGATGACTAGGTGACCATCTTGGTGAACTAGACCCTGGTATCATTAGGTAGCGCCATCTATGGAAAATCGCAAAGCATTTTCTGGCAAGACAAAGGTCATATAGTTGAAACACGATTTAGGGTGATGGAGGCTCGCTGGAATGCTTCGTCGACGAACAACCAAGGCAACCCATGCAGAAGAGAGGCCGAGGCCACCGAGATCGTTGCTTTAGAGCAACAAATACAAAACCTCAACTAGAGCATAAAATGGATCACACAACAAAATTAAGAGCGGAATTAAAGGCTCATGATGTGGGAAGAACACCAACATTCCAGTGATGATAAGACACACGAGGCTACCCACCTGGAGCACGAAGGGGAATAGGACGGTGAACAAGAAAAATAAGTGGACAGCCACAGCCTTGATGCTCTGGCATCCCATCAGACCAATGAAGTGCGGGGAGGAGGAGCAACGATTGAGTAGGAACAAAAGATGTAGAAAATGCAAAGCCAACTGGACATCATGATGGAAACTATCAAAGGAAGGGCTTTCTCCACAGTCGAGGCTTTGATATAGAGGACCGATCACCCTTTCTTTACGATGGTCATGGCTTGCCCCTTTCCTAAGAAATTCAGAATCCCTCAGATGGAGGCCTTCAACAGGAACCGAGACCCCTTTGATCACCTCGAGACATACAATACCTTGATGCTCATACATAACTACTCAGACAATATCATGTGTAGAGCTTTCCCGACTACTCTAAAGGGGTCGACACTGAAGTGGTTTGGTAACCTATTGTCGGGGAACATTGACTCATTCTTGGAGCTCATCCAGTCATTCACCAATCATTTCCTCGGGGGGAGACGTCATCGGAAGCTTGCCACCTACTTACTCAATGTCAAATAGTCAAAATGAGAGTCATTGAGAGACTATGTCTCCATGTTCAACTAAGAGGTGTTGCAGGTATATGACATTGACAAAATGTGGTATTAACGGCCTTTATGGGAGGACTGTTACCCACTAAGTTCCTATTTTTCCTCTCTAAGTCTAAGTCACCCCCTGATAGTATGGCCGAGTTGATGCTCTGCACCTAAAAGCACATTAATGTTGGAGACACCAAAGCCGCCAAACAAGATAGAGGGGCCAACCTCAGAGAGCAACCGAAAAAGAAGAGGCAAGAGCAATTTAGAATCACACGAAAAGATTTTAGAGCTAGGATCATGCCCGACTGGGAGGGTAAGCAGAGGGAAGGAGGGACACTAGCTCAATGTACCCAAACTTACACTCCCCTTAACTCACCCTTCGAACAGGTGCTAATGTACGTGCATGATGATCTATCATTAAGATGGCTAGATAAACTCAAAACCTCTCTAGAAAAGACATTATAAAGGAAATATTGTCAGTTTCATCGAGACTATGGCCACAACACGGAAGATTGTTTCGACTGGAAAGAATAGATAGAGGCACTCATCCAACGGGGTAGATTGAGGTGATTTGTGGCCAGTTGCCCGCAATCCCATTCAAAGGCAAATGAGGGGCCCCTAGGCAATAGAAGCCCAGAGTCAGAGGTTCTGAGAGAAATAAAAGTCATCACAGGTGGACCAGCTGCGGGAGGAGAATCAAATTTAGCTTGGAAGGTCCATTCACGAAAAGTAAGAGTGCTACAGGAGGCAGAAGTCTACTTAACCGACCGACCGAGAAAAGTCCCTTGGGTCATTCAACAGGATATCACGTTCACTAAGGCGGATTCCTGAGTAGTACAACACCCGCACAATGATGCCTTGGTAGTTACGTTGATTATTGCCAAACATCGGACTCAAAGAATTCTTGTAGACAATGAAAGCTCGGATATCATCCTATATTTATCCACCTTTGAACAAATGGGAGTTGAGAAAGACAAACTTTGACCGACCACTACGCCATTGGTCGGCTTCATAGGAGACAAGTTATACTCCACAGGGATAGTCACACTCCCCGTGACAGTCAGAGTCAGCCCCCAATAGGTAACAAAGGCGGTCGACTTCCTAGTTATGGATTTCCCTTCCACGTATAATGCTATTATAGGAAGACCGACATTAAACCAAATGAAGGCTGTTACTTCCACCTACTATCTGCTAATGTAGTTTCTAACTGAGGAGGGTATAGGAGAAGTCAGGGGTGATTAGACAACCGCTCACGAATGTTACATCGCCTCCCTACGTGTCAGAGGATCAAAAGAAACTTTCACCATCGATGATTGGGAAAGAAGAGAAGACGTTCGACAAGAGAAAACAAGACCTATAGAAAACTGGGAAGAATTGTGCATTGATTTTGACCAACTAGACCTAGTCATCCGAGTTGGACAGAATCTCGTAGAGGGATTTAATCTATGTTTATAAAAACTACTCACCACATATAGAGACACATTCACATGGCCTCATACAGACATGTTCGAGATCGACCCAAGGGTCATCACCCATAGGTTGAGTGTCGATCCATCCACGAAACCGATCAGGCAGAAGAAGAAAACCTTCGCTGCTGATAGAAATCAAGCCATTGCAAAAGAGATAGACAAATTGCTGAGAGGTGAGTTCATATGAGAAGTTTCATACCCCGATTAGATAACTAATGTGGTACTGGTTAAGAAGAGTAATGAAAAGTGGAAGATGTGTGTAGATTTTACAGACCTTAACAAGGCTCACTCTAAGGATAGTTTCTTGCTTCCGAGGATAGGCTCATTGGTTGACTCTACTTTAAGACATGTGTTACTCAGCTTCATGGATGCATTTTTCAGGTACAACCAAATCTGAATAGAGGAAGGAGAGTAAGAAAAAACGTCATTCGTAACTAATAGAGGGACCTACTATTACAAGGTCATGTCTTTCAGAACTGAAAAATGCAAGGGCTACCTACCAGAGGTTAGTAAATAAGTCTTTGAAGCTTAGATTGGGAGGAATGTGGAGGTTTATGTAGATGACATGCTAGTGAAGAGTTTGAGAGCCGAGAAGCACTTAGAAGACTTTGAAGAGACCCTCAACACATTGAGAAGGTATCACATGAAGCTTAAACTGACAAAGTGCGCATTTGTAGTGTCAACAGGGAAATTTCTGGGCTTCATGGTCTCTCATAGAGGGATCAAAGCCAACCTCGAGAAAATCAAAGCTATATTGGACATGAAGCCACCATGCACAACCAAAGAACGACAATGTTTAGCTGGACGAGTTACAACTCTTAGCTGATTCATTTCCCAATCCATAGATAAGTGTCTTCCTTTCTTCAGTATCTTAAAGAAAAAGTTTGAATGAACTGAGGAATCTGACCAAGCTTTCCAAGAGCTGAAAGAGCATTTGGCGAAAGGGAGAAGATTTTTATTTGTACTTGGCTGTGTTTGAGGTGGCCGTGAGTTCTATTTTAGTCCAAGACCAAGCTAGCATTCAAACACCAATATACTATGTTAGTAGAGCCTTCTATGGTGTCAAGCTAAGATATTCGCCCATGGAAAAGATGGCCTACGTGCTGGTGACTGCGATAAGGAGGTTAGGGCCTTACTTCCAAGCCCACACCATAGTGGTGTTGACTGACCGACTGTTAAGGTCTGTGTTACAAAAGTCGGAGGTCTCGGGATGTATGGTCAAGTAGGCAGTAGAACTTGATGAATTCAACATTCACTACTGCCCAAGGGCTACGATAAAAAGAGATGTGTTAGTAGATTTCCTGGCAAAGTTGACTTTGCCGGAACAGGATGAGGGGAACCTACCAGAGGTAAGTTGGACCTTACATGTAGATGAGTCTTCAACTAACTCGGCCAGCGACGCAGGCCTGCTGCTGACCACTCCAAAGGGAATCAAGATTGAACATGCAATCTACCTTAGATTTAAGGAGACCAATAATGAAGCGGAGTATGAGGCTTCAATTGCTGGCATAACGCTGTGAGAGAAGATAGAGCTCGTCGCATTACTATATACACCGGTTTTAAACTAGTAGAGGGGTAGGTGACGGGCGAGTATGAAGCTAAGGAGAACCGGATGCAAGAGTACCTGGCCAAGGTAAAGGACCTGGTGTCCCAGTTCAACAAGTTTGAAATCCAGCATATCCTAGAGACCAAAATGAGTATGCTAACAAACTTGCTTGATTGGCTTCAAACAATAGATATGCTTTGAGAAGCCCGTTGCCAGTGGGACGTATTACTAAATTAATTACTTAGATAGTTAAAAAGTTTTGTCGAACGAGGAAGAAAGTAATTGGACGACCCTAATTGCGCATTTTCTTAGAATAAGAAAACTCCCAATAGACAGAGCAAAGGTCAAAAGAATCAAGTTTAGAGCCGCCCGATTTACCCGAATCAATGACACCCTCTACGAACAAAATTTCACCATGCCTTACTTGAGGCACTTGTCGCCCCTGGAGGCAAACTACACAATGAGGGAGGTCCACGAGGAAATATGTGGAAATCACTCGGGAAGTCAATCATTGATGCATAAGCTTGTCCAAGCGGGATATTATTGGCCGACCATGCAAGAACACTCGACAAATTATGTATGGAAATGAGACAGGTGCTAACAATTTGCAAGTATCCCACGACAACCAGCTAGAGAACTCACTCCCATGACCGGGCCCTAGCCCTTCGCCCAATGGGGGATAGACATCGTTGGCCCTCTTCCCTTGGCAAAGAGACAAAAGAAGTTCCTTGTTGTGGCCGTTGACTATTTCACCAAGTGGGTATAGGCTGAGGCGTTGACAACTATTATTGAGAAAAACATACGAGACTTTGTTTGGAAGTCTAGAGTGTGTTGCTGTGGTATACTACAAATGATAGTCACAGACAATGGGAAACAATTTGACAACCAACATTTTTGGGAATTTTGCTCCTAGCTTGGTATCAAAAACCACTTCTCCTCCTCAACACACCCGCAGGCCAACGGTTAGGTGGAGGTGACTAACAAGATGATATTGAAGATAATCAAGACCAAGATTAAAGCATTCAAGGGACTATGGCCAGAAGAGTTGCCAGGGGTCCTGTGGGCGTATAGGACCACCCCACATAGCCCCACAGGAGAGACACCTTTCGCTCTAGCCTTCGGGAGTGAGGCAATCATACTTGTGGAAGTTGGCTTGACAAGTATCAAAACCCAACAGCTAGACACCGAGCAAACAGAAAAGGAGCTACAACTAAACTTGAATCTTTTGAAAGAGAAAAGGACCGATGCCTCTCTTACAGTAGTAGTCTACCAACAGAGGATGATGAGATACTACAACACAAAGGTACGACAAAAGGAATTCAATAGTGAAGAACTGGTTCTACGTAGGGTGACCCTAGCAACTTGACTCTCGAGTGACGAGAAATTGGGGCCCAACTGGTAAGGGCTACATCGGATAACCAGATCCGCTAGAGCGGGCACCTACTACCTGGACACACTGGAGGGAAAGTCTTTGCCTCAGCTTTAGAATGTCAAACACTTGAAAATGTATTACCAATGAGCATGTAATTTTAATTACAATAATGAAATTCTTGCATTTGTTGATATGCAGTACAAACGATCTATAACAAATCCTGAGCTGAGTCGAAAGGACAGACTAACCATGAAAATAGCCAAGTTCAGAAAAATGACCCTCGGTCTACAAACGATTTACAACAAATCCTAAGCCAAGTTAGAAGGACGAACTAACCACAAAAATGACCAAGTCCAGAAAAACAACCCTCAGTCTACAAATAATCTATAATGAGTTATGAGCCTAGTCAGAAGGATGGACTAACCATGAAAATGGCTTAAGTTCTAAAAATGACCCTCACTCTACAAACGGTTTGCTGTAAATTAATCCCGAGCGTTAGGAGAATATACCAACTATAAAAACAACTAAGTCTGGGAAATGATCCTCGTTTTGCAAGCAGTCCATGAATGAGTAACGGATGCCTGAGAGACGGGCTAGCTACATATGGCTTAAGTCTGAGAAATGACTATTGCTCAACAAATGCCCTACACGCATTCTACAAATTTTGTACGCACGTTTCATAAGAGATCTATTGATTAACTACAAATGGGAAGTAATCACACAGAATGAGGACAAATGAGACATCTTACAAATCATTAAGAACATTTTTTATTAACAAAAAAAGGGAGGGCCCTCGGTCTACAAGACAAAAAAAGAAAAAAAAAAACAAAAAAGGGCCCTCCACTTCTCGGCTTACACAAAAATTACCACAACAAGCGAAACTATGAGGTGGCATCATCCATCCCTTCCACTTCATTCTCCTTCTCACCCTCCCCTGCAGCCTCAATCGCCGGTCTGACCGAGCCCATCTTGTCTATTGCTCGGAACATAGACAGATCCTGGGAAGGATGTTTCCTAAGGATTCGGCATCGTAGGGTTTCGAATCCACTAATGTAGAATTTTGAGGCAGCGTCTTCAAAAGCCCTAGATTTTTGGAAGGTGGTAATTGCAGCCTCTATAGCCTTCTCCTTCTCAATGACCACAGATGCCTTCAGGTCATCAAGAAACCTTTGCAAGATCGCAACCCCAGCCCTCTCACCCTCAAATTGGTTGTGAGTCTCCTCCAAAGTAGCCTCTGTCCCCTTTAGGGTGTTCTTGGTCCCCGCAAGCCTTCTCACGAGGACAGACCGATCCCTATCAACATTAGGGAGCTTTTTTCAAAGCTCTCCTACAAGGGCATTTGAGCCGAGTTGGCAGCTGAACATGGCCGCAACCCCCGCCATGACCTACAAAAAAAAGGAAAGGAATGGATAGGTTAGAAGTTCAAAAAAAGGGGGAAAACACGAAAGGGAAAGTGAAAAGAAAAGGGGAAGGGCTATATAACTTTCCTAAGTCGAAGAGGGTGCTCTTCGCCAGGGAAGCCGAGGGAACGTCTTTGAGGCTCTCTATATCCTCATTGGAAAGGACCGAGTGGAGGTGGCTAGCGGCGCTGTCAACATCATGAAGTAGGGAAGGAGGAGCTATCTCCTTGCCTCTGTCAACGTGCCCCCCAGGCACATATTATGGGAGGTTGGTGATGTAATATCAAATTTTGGGATGGACTCGAGCTTAGCCTCCAGATCCACGATGGAAGGACTCACAGGAGTGGGTGAAGCATGTGCAACTATTGATGCCTCACCCAACTTGTTCTTCTCGGATGGGCATTGTTGTGCGAACTGAGGACATTTATTAGTGAGAGTAGATGGGTTCTTGGCTGAGGCTCGAGCAAGAGCCCCCTTTGGTAGATGAGTAGACATGTTTTTAAACACGTATATGTTAGAAGGAAGAAAGAACAAAAATATGTATGTATATAATAATGGTAGCAATAAATAAGCAATGAGGAAGTATGGAAGAGAAGCCTCGAGCGGTGAAGTAGTGAACGATGTAACCTATCGACTGAATGATGCTCTAGAGATGCTTAATCAGATGGGATTCAGGGCCAAACAAGTACGACGACAGAGACTCGAGATTCACCAAAAGTGAGAAATCTTGGACAGGATTGGCAGAAACCGATCTAAGCGGGAGTGCTCCGCCTTGGACAATTGAGGCTCAGGCAAAACTAAAAAAAGAGACAAAATCGAATGTTAGTTTGACCGAGACTAGGAAAAAGATAAAAACTAAAGCAACAAAAAATCACCTGTTCGGTGGGGCTCTCCCCATATCTTGGGAATGTTGAAAGCCTGGTTGGATGGCACTTCCCAAGAGCAAGACTCCCATCCGCTTCCAGAAACATAGAAGAATCTTTTCTTCCAACCCCTATTGGAAGATGGTAGACGGTAATCAGAGTCCGATCAAGCATTTGGGTGGTGAAATACCACCAACCTGAATGAAGTTCCACTACCTTATAGCAGTACAGGAACTTGGGAATAGTTAGATGATACTAATTGGCACTACAAGCAGGCCACATGACCATGCACACGATTAGAATCCTCCACACATTTAGCATAAATTGCCTAGGGGCGAGGCGAAGATGGGACAAAAGCTGATGGACAAACAAAGGAACTGGGAAATGAAGCCCTAACTCTAGGGCTTGCTCATAAATTGAGGCTTCATTGGGACATTAGAAGCATGCCCACTCATCCTAATTGGGGACCCTCAGCCTAACTTGAGGAGGAATTTAAAAAATGTCATAAAGGTCCCTAAGCCTATCGTTGGATACAGTAGAGGTGATCCCATAGGCAACATAAGGGATGTTGGCAAAACGAGACCACTGATGCGGCTCTGAAGATTGAATTGACTCAGGAGGATCTGCCCTGACAAGGTTCAGGTTCATAGCCATTACAAAGCCAGAAGACTCAGACTTGGTACTCATATGATTGAGGGCGTAAACAATGTCTACTGACGGATTGAGGACCCTAAAGAGTTCCCTAATGACTTGGGTGAGAAAAAAAAATCAAACAAAAAAATGCTAAGGTCTGGGGGACTATGGACATCGACGTTCAGGAGGGGTTCGGATTTTCCAGCCCGCTTGTGGTTTTTGGGCCCACTCTTCGGCGCATGATGCTAGTGCGTGAGAGGTCGCTAACCCTTTTATAAGAGGGTTAGGCTTTTCTCAGAGTTGCCACCAACTCGGGGTTAATCGATGGAGTTGGACATCAGTTCTCCTCTTCAGATGAAGATGAGAAGTCTAGACCCAAAGGTCTAGGGGTTTGACTCTTAGTACTGGTCTGAGTTCCTGAGATTAAGGGTAAGTTGTTTAGTAGCATTTAGGGAAGGTGTTAGGCACCCCAAATACTCACCTTTTAGGGCAGCTTCTCTCATTCATACATGTTTTAAATTATGCTAAAGTTCATGCTTTGTTAGATGTGAAATTATTGGTTTGGACCACCCCATGGTGTGATCATTACAGTTGCACTTGAGACGTAGTCCCAAGCTACCTACATACCTGATCTTATGGTTCAGTGTGATCCTAGGGTTTTGTCGGGATCAAATTATATGTAGTTCTAGGGGTTTGTTGTGTGTGTGCCAATCTTGGTAGTCAAGTACATCTGATTGTGAGAGTGATGTAGGGTAGATTCATTTTAGATTATTTATATATTTATAGAGTACTCTGCGCTGCTGCAAAATGTAGACAAGTTAGCTAAATGGGCGCCAAAACTATGTTGTACCAATGTGCATGGTTTTGAGAACCTAACTGGGCTATGGCCAAGTCTTAGGGTCTTTGGGTTACAAACCATTACAACATGACCCTAAGGTAAAGTGAAGACTATAAAAGGTCAGGATGGGTTAAAATGTAGTGAACGGGTAGGTTGACTCGACTTGGTCGCGCAAACGTAGCAGCCACTACTCAAGTGTTGTCTCTTAGGTAAAGTTCGGACATCTGATACACTTGAAAATTACAAGTGTATAATCAATCGTACTATAATAATTGGAAGTGTTGAAAGTGATATTTGTAATGAAGGCCTAGATTATGTCTATGGAATGGATTGGTTTGAAGCTAGGTTTCATTTGGCCTTCACGGGTCTACCACCTAAAATTCATCCTAACGGTTGTAAACAAGGCCCATAAAGGTGCCTAAGCACGTAGATGAATCTCAAGGTGTTAGTTGCATGTGTATAGGATTTAGAGAAGGTCAGGGTTCACTAGGGTGGGTCCCAGATCCCAACACCTGAATTTTTCCAATACCTACATTTCCTGTCAACACCTGAGTTTTAAGTGATTAAAAATCAAGTGTTGGGTTTGGACACTCTGTACTCTAGGAGGCATATCTCTTTCCATAAATTTTGGAATTAAGCGTGGTCGGTCAATTTGCAAAGCTGAGAGAGAGCTTTCCATCCATATATACTGAGTCTATACTTGCCTAATGCCTATTTTCCAAATTTATGCCTATTTAAGCTGTCAATGCCTATTTTTTAGGATTTGGATAGTTTGTACTTCGGAGGACATATCTCTCTCCAGAAAATTAAAATTTGGGTGGTTAGTCAATTTGAAAAGCTAAGAGAGAGACATTTCCAACCATATATAATAAGCCTATACTTGGTCTAACACCAGATTGACATAGGCCAATTTTTCCAATACTTGGGACCAAAATACAGCAACAC
>JAOXJP010175883.1:0-26568 GCA_025762735.1 Platanus orientalis
TAAGTGTTCTCTTGTGTTAAGACACCAAGTGTGGGTGTGGGCTAGGCTGACTCGTCTACAAGCGGTAGTAGCACGAGTGCCGCACGGTCTCTGGAGCTTGGAAAAGCTGAGTCCGTGACACAAAGCTGAGTTCGGAGTTTCATTAAGCTCAGCTTATAAAAGCTTGATTTGGTTAAAAATTATATATAATGATTTTATATATTATATATTGTGACAATAGTAATGCTCAAACTAAGGTTGTCAACTATCCGATTATTATCTGTATTCGATTTGTGTTCGATCCGTTAATATTCAATTTAAATGCATCTATATTCGATTTGATTATTCGACTAAATATTCGAATCTGTTGAAATTAATATTTATATTATAATGTTGTATGATATGTAATGTAGAATACAACATAAGAATACCATAACCTTAACCCCTTTTTCATCTCCCATTCCCAATTTGAAAGATAGAAAGCTCCCAATAGCCAGTTTCCCATTCTCTTGTTGATCTACCAATCGTCTTCTATCTCTATTATTCCTAGGTCCTTATTGTTTTTGTAAATATCTGAAAAATATTCGAATTCGATCTGATATTTGCTTAAATAAACAAATTCAAATACGGTATGCCTATATTAGATTCTTATTTGATCCATTAACAACCCTAGTTCAAACGAGACAAATTAGGTTAATGAGCCATTAGGCTATTGGGCCTTTTTTCCCCCCTTAAAATAATGATTTTTGGTGAACCGAGCCAAAACTACTTTTACAAGCCCAAGCTAAGCTTGAGCTTGGCACCCTAAGCTAAGGGTGCCAATGTTTGACAAGACCCGCGAACCCGACATGAATCTGATGAGAAATTAGTGGGTTAGGGCTTATTGTAATCGTGTTTCATGTCAAAGAGGGTTGACCCATTTTGAGATGATTAATAAATGGGTCGTGTTTAGGTTGACCCATATAGTCGTATACCCTTAACTTGACACAACACAATTACGACCCACCAATACAAATCGCCACTTACAGGTCATATGATCGGCGAACCTAACACAAAAGTAGTAAGTTAGGGTTTATTATAATCGTGTTTTGGGTCAAAGCGGGTTGTGTTTGGGTTGACCCATATAGTCATATACCCTAAACTTAACTTGACACAACACAAACCTGACCCACCAACACAAACTTCAACCCCTACCCCAAACATAGCATGAGTTTTGTCTTCGCGTGACAAGCCTTTTGCCAGGCTTAACACAGTTTCATTGACACCCCAACCCTCAATGTGGGTGGGTGTAACATGACACACTTAGGAGAGAGGGCAGGGGTCGAATTCCCCCAACAACATTTTATTGTTTATGGAATGCAACTCTCTTACTTGTTGTGTGGGTTCAAGCGGTTGTTTAAAACCTCATAATAATAATAATGACGACGATGATAGTAAATATTAGGAAGAAAATGTTGTGTGATGACAAAGTGTCTGTAGTGTTTATGGTGAATTATAAGCTAACACATGTTGCGTTCGAGGTTCAAAAAAGTGTTCAGGTGTAAAAAAGAGCCACCAAATTTAAAAAAATACAAATGTGTCAATCAATGGCACGCCTACATGTTGGTCCCACAAAGATCATTAGCTAATAAGATAAAAACAAGAATGGGTTGCCTTATGCCTTTGACTATTAGTTTAATGGGTTGGGTTTGGTTCTGTTTATAAATAAATCGTTTCTAGATAAGGTGTCGTGAGACTAAATATCACTCACACACCTTCAGACAAGTATATAAGAGGTTAAGACAATAATGAGAGGAGAGAGAAATTAGGAAAAAATTCTCATCCAATTTTTTTATGTGGGATACAGTCATACCCCTCCTCTATTTATACTTATCCAAAGGGTGTGTGGGAAAAGACACACAATTATCTAAATAGCCCTTGGTATATGTGACACTCATAAATGTAGGGTTGTGTTGGTTAACAAACCAATGTAACTCTTTCTCTATATACACAACTTTTTATGAGAGAAGAATGGATAAGGTTGTGTGGGTTGGGAACCAACACAACTCTTTTCAAGGATTTGCATATTTCAAAATGACTAACTTTTCATGAGTTGTGATGTTTCCCAAACATCATAACCTTTCCTTAAGAGTCAAATCTCCACTCGTATTGGGTTATACTAACTTTTCATGTATTCTCCTTTCCGTTATACTAAGCAACTAGTAGGATTGGCCAAATCACTACATAAACCTTCGGATGACGTGATCCACTATCCCTAGTAGATCATCGTCAATGTTAAACCAATAATGTCAATATCCGTACAAACATTGTTACTCTAAATGTACTCCCTGAATACTTCAATTGCTTAGGACTGACATCATACTAGTGTCTCTGAGGTTAAGATCTCACACTCAGTATCATAAACGACAACTTCGCTCCACATTCCTATTTCAGATTCTAGACTTGCGACAAAGCAAAAATACTCCCTACACTCCCACCTAAGGCCTTCATTTTATCAGGCATTCCCTATGCTCTAATTTAAGAGTAAGGCTTTGTCTGACATCGACAATGCTAACTTACTTGTCGCCACCACTTGATGACTGCACTACACGCTCTAGACCCTTATCTATTTTCCTTAAACTTTCTGTGGACTTCACATGTGAGGACTAGACCCAGTGTTCATACCTCGTTAGTGCAACTAACCACTTCTTATCACATTCCAAACTATCTCATAAAGTTAGTTTTTCAGTTATGAATATTCTGTATACATTCTTATACTAATTTGAAGTGATCATACATTCACTATTCTTTTCAGGCATCCCTAAGATCCTTCTAGTAATGCCTTGGACATCCTTTCGGCCAACCATACCCATTTTGGCTATATGTTCTTTGAATCTCTCTATAAACAATCCCTTGGTCAAGGGATCAGCTACCATCTCTTCATAGGTAACATAGTCGACTCTAGCTTCACCTTTTTCCACTATATCTATGATATAGTGATAATATACATCAAGTATTTTGCTTTCGAGTTATTAACTCCACTTTTTATTATAGAGATAGTAGACTTGGTATCACAAAACACATTGATTGTGTCATTTGTCAAACCTAGTTTCAAATCTCTTATGAAACGTCTAATCCAAACAGCATACGTTGTTGCTACACTACATGCAATAAATTCAAACTCCATGGTATACCTAGCAACACATGTTTGTTTCTTGCTAGTCCAATAAATTGTTCATCCCCCAAAGAGGAACACATGACCATTAGTTGACTTCCATTCATCTGGATCACCTGCAAAATCTGCATCAGAGAACCCAACAATATCCAGTTTGCTAGATCCAAAACCTTGTTTATAATTCTTGATTCCTTTTAGGTATCTTATTATCCTCTTAACCGCTTGCCAATGCATATCTCCTGGATTATATTGAAACTGACTTACTAATCCAACTCCATACACTGCCCACAGCTAAGGCATATGATACTTTACCCATTCTGTCATTTTCCTAATCATTCTATGGACAACTTGATTTATCCAGTTTCTGTCCCTTTACAGTAGGTGTAGTAACAAGTTTACACTATTTCATTCCAAATCTCTTAACGATCTTCTCAAGATACATTTCTTGATCTAGATATAACATTATCAAGCCTCGATTTCTAGATATCTTAATACTTAATACATAAGATGCTTCACCCATGTCTTTCATCTCAAATCGAGAACCCAAATATGATATAGAGACAAGGGAACACAACTCCAATTGATGATAGACACGATAGAGAAAACCAAGAAAAGATATAGATCTAAGGGCAAACAAACCTTAAATAAGGTAGGAATAAACTTCCCTTACCTCTAATTCACAAGGGAATAGAGATACTGCATCTTAGTAAAGAGCATCATCAAGCGTGCTCAAAGGTGCAACAAGTTCTTAATCAAATCTATCTGTACAGCTATAGGATTTATATAACAAAAAACCCACATGCTGCTTATTACGAAAAAAAAAAGGTTATCTTTTCTTCCCCTTAGCTTAGGAAACCATTCTTGTAGTTGCTAACTTGATCAAATATAAAATACAAGTATCACCAAAATCTAAATGACATTGTGTGTTATACAACATATGGCATATGAATGGAGACCAATGCTTGCAGAAAGTTGATGGCAAGTTTTTTTTGGGGCACCCGAGACTTTCAAATGTACTACCATAGAAAAACACACATGGATTCTCACTAAAAATGAGATAGCAAGAGCTGACTATGAACGCCCCTGTTTCAAGAAAGCACCACTGTGTTTTAACAACATTAACTATAATTGGATGATTAATTTTAGGGTACTAGTAAGGCCAGCCATTGAGTCAGTTTCCTAGTCATTGAGATCTCTTTGAAGTTGAGGGGCCCATCTCACTATGCCATCCACTGTCTATGTACTGAGCCATAACCATGTTTGCCTTTTAAATCTAGCTAAACTATATAATTGATGATATAATTCCTACAAAGGGGTAACTGAGCACCAAATGTCATCCCAAAAAGAAGTGTGAATTGTGTTTCCTTCTTCTTAATGCAACACAAAGTTTTGACACCAAAATTGATGTAGAGAAACCAAAAAATCCCACAAATAATTAAACTTAAAGTGCGGAAGCCAATTACTCAAGAATAGATGTTAAACACTCATAAGTAGCCACAAAAAAATAGTATGTAGAATGATAAAATAAAGGTTAGAGCGGAATAGAGCATAAAAGAAATAGAAAGAATCACAAAGGACAATTATGAAACTTTGGGCAGAACCCATGAAATTACCAAAATACCTTTGGTCGTACGTCAGAAAATTTTAAAACTTTCTATATATTTTCTGATGTACACTAGGGTTCTGCAGTTAAAATTTCGTGGAAATCCAATAAAATATTTGATTTAGAATACTATATAAAAACTTAGTCTACATAAAACTTTAACATAAAAACACCCAAAACTAGTAAGCATGTGGCCCAACTAATTGATGTCTCTATGATGCATGACTACCGCTCGAGTAGTCTATTGAGTAGTGTCTATAAGATCATTTTCAAAATCTTGGTTTGCTGCCTGAAAATGGTGATGAAGGATATTATCTCCCCCCCAAGGTGCATTTATTGATGGAAGGCAAATTCTGGATGGGGATCTCGTAGCAAAATGAATGTATTGAAGATATGCGCTATTCTAGTATAAGTGGGATTATTTGTAAGTTGGATCTTGAGAAAGCTTGCGATCATGTGAATTGAATATTTTTGGGTTACCTCCTAATGAGGATGGGTTTTGGAGCTAAATGGAGAGGTTGGATTACTTTTTGCCTTCCATCTGCTTCCTTTTCAGTATTAATTAATGGAAGCCCCACGGGTTTTTTTAATAGCTTAAGGGGACTCTGACAGGGCCACCCATTATCCTCATTCTTGTTTATAACGATATCGAAATTATTGAGCAGAATGATCAAAAGGGCGGAGATGGGTTTTATCTTGGGATTTGTGTAGGTTCAGGGGGAATCACGATCTCACATCTCCAATTTGTGGATACCACAATGATATTTTATGATGTGGATATAAGTTCAGTCATATATCTTCATTGTATCCTTTCTTGCTTTGAGCTAGTCTCCAGTTTAAAGATTAATTTGGCTAAAAGTAAACAATTCCTAGTGCGTGAGGAATGCGATATTGACAGTTTGGTTTGGATCTTAAGTTGTAAAATTGGTAGTTTATGGGACACTTATCTTGGCCTTCCATTGGGGACAAATTACAAATCAAAGGCCCTATGGGAGCCGGTGATTGAAAAGATGTCGTCTAGACTTGATTCTTAGAAAGCCCATTTATTATCTAAAGGTGGACGATTAACATTGATTAAAGCTACCTTGGTTGTTATGCCAAATTTCTTTTGATCTTTGTTCACTATCCCGGTTTCATTGGCGAATCGTATGGAAGCTATGTTTAGGTGGTTTCTTTGACATGATGAGCCTGATCACCATAAATATCATTTAGTGAATTGGAATACTTGTTGCACACCCATGAGTTTTGGTGGTCTTAGAATTCGAGAAATCTGATATCATAATAAGACATTGTTATCTAAATGGCTATGGAGATTTGGGTCGAAACAAGATAGTTTATGGCATTGTGTGGTGGTTGCTAGATTTGGTGAGAAGTTAATATAAGAATTTAAGGAGGTTAGGAGAAGACATGGATGTGGAATTTGAAAATCAATCCTTGCTGGAAGAGATCTTTTTGGAGATGTATCAAATTCAATTTGGGTTTGGGTGAAAACATCAAATTTTGGAATGATGTATGGGTTGGGTTCTATCCATTATAGGAGATATGCTCTAACATTTATCGACTAGCAATGGACCATCATAATTCGGTGGTTGAATGTTATGATGGTAATAGAAGTATTTGGATCCAAGGTTAAGGAGAGATCCAAATGATTGAGAAGTAGGTGAACTGCTTAATTTGTTGGGAATTTTGGGGAACTTGGAGCCTATTGACAGCAAGGATGATTGATGGATTTGGAAATTGAACAAAAAGGGGCATTTTACATATAAATCATTCTACAATGAATAATGAATTTTATATTGTTAGGGTTTCCTTATAAAGGCTTATGAATCTCCTTCATCCCTTTTAGAGTCTCATTCTTCACTTGGACTTGTTACCTTGATAAAATTCTAACCCTCAACCATTTGCAAAGTAGAGGTTGGCATTTGGATAATAAATGCACTTTAAGTATGATATATGAAGAATCTGTCAACCATCTATTTATCCATTGTCTTATAGCAAAAGGAATGTGGTATTTTTTCCTTTCTCATTTTCAATTTGCATGGATTTTTCTACTGTCATTTAACAATTTGATTTCAGGTTAACAAATACGAGGGTTAGGAAAATTTTATCATGATATTTTGCATGCGTTACAGGGGGCTATTTGTTGGGGGTTATGGAAGGAGAGAAACAACATAATTTAGAAGGAAAAAAAGACCGAAGTCTCAGTGAATTGAGAATTTATATTTATCATATGCTTCTTGAGTGGTTGTCGGTAATGGGATCCTTTGACGAGAAGGAATGGTTTGATATTTGGAATGAGGAATCCTAATTGGTAGAGAGTTATGGGGGTTTTGGTTTTATCTTTTGTTTTGCATTTTGATGGTTATCACCTTCCTAGTGATTTCCCTTTTTTCTAAGCTTTTAGCATGTTTTCTTCTTATTTTCAATAAATGAGCTCATTACCTTTCAAGAAAATAGTTTGATCTAGAGGTAGTATATTCAAGTATTGCAGTTACCAACAATCCAATGTTAAGCAACTCATCAAAATCAAATAACTATGAGCACAAATTTACAAGCCAATCAATTGATTTATTGACATCAATAGGTCTTCAAAATCAATAAAACAATACAATTAAAATTTACATTGCAGAGTGAATAATTAAACAAATAAAGCACCCCAATAGGAAAAATGATAGCTCCCAAATAATCAATAGTAACAAAAATATTTAATCCCAATAACATCACAAAATTATTTTGTTGAAAAGTACTTTTGCACATTACTTACACTCACATACATGCTTATTATTATTATTATTATTATAATATATATATATATATAGACACACTCGACATCTCTAAATATACATTGTCCTACTTTTCACAAACGTAAAACAATGAATGTGAAAACTTTAATATTAGATTTTCCTGCTATTTGTGTGGGTTTTACTGAGTTTTATGTTAAAACATGCATTAGATGGATCAGGGACATATAATGAGTATACTAATGGACCAGTTTATGAGTTATGGTTAAATGGGAACATAGGTTTCTTATACTATAATCTGTCATGTTGAATTATTGTGTTCGAAGTCAAAATACCTCTGCAATTCGAATGGGCCTATCACAGCCACAAACATCGGTGTGATTTTACTAAAGTTTGAAAATCAAATCTCAACGGTGAAAAAGAAGAATACCCTCATCTGTGGATGTGATAAGCCCATTCGACCTATTAAGGGATTTCAAACAGTAGATGATCCTGCCTCTAGTCCCTTTCTTACTTTAACCCTGCCCTAGTTTACATCAACGCTAATTGCTGAGAGAGGAGAAAACTTGTTTTTATCAGTAAGAAATAAAATTGCATTAATAGAAAAAGAGAAGTACAAGGCTATAGCTAGCACAAGGGATGCTGCCCAATAGATGATACAAAAGTGTAATGTACCTCAAATTTATTTAGATAAAAAGATAAAGAAAAGATAAATAGGCTTCTTCGAGGGGGCCAAACCTCTATAAACTAAAAGACTAAATCATTCTTCATTCATCGATACCCTAATTCAATTACAACCTCTCCTTAAATACAACTTCTAAGGAGATAAGATAAGTCATAGATAAGATCTAACCACCAAAATTTCCTAATACTAACCACTCAACGAACTAAACAAATTGGAACTAAACCTATGTAGACTATTTTGACTCAAGAAACTAAATCCCAAAATTTGCTAGTAACAAGGCACATAACAAAAAGTAAGTTATCCCATTCTAAGAACCATTGGAAGCAGTTGACATCTTTAAATAGGGGTAAATAGCAAAACCAGCCTGTAATCATAGATTGCACCTTTTCCAACTTGACCTTGACAGTAGAATCTTCAAATATATTGGCGTTCGTCACTCTCTATATGTATCAACAAATGATGGAAGATAGGCCCTTCCAAACTGCGATGCACTTTGAGATAGGACCCTAAAGGGTCTAATTGACTAACAAAGGAGGGGGTCTTTCACAGAGTTGGGCTTAACCCCAGGAAAGCTACACCAAAGTCCGTGATAGTTGTAATGTAGGATCCTAGATTAGTTGGTCGGATTTTGTGATCCGGTTTTTAGTTGTTCATTTACATGATAAAGATCATACATAATGAGATCTACTCTTTAAATCAATGATTGCAACTCTTGGTTTAATGTGTTTCCTGATTCAGGTTGGCTAACCTAACCTTATCCTAATGATTGGGTTCATATTGGGAATTTTCCAACCCGTCCGAATCAACCCACCATGAATCCAATACAACTTGGTTATTAAACAAAAGGACTGGCTTAACTCTCTTGATCTTTTCTAAGTTAGGATAGAATAATCACAATTTTACATTTAGGTCCAGGTTAGATATGCAAAATTTGGCTTGTGACATTCTTTTTGGCAGTCAGAGAACTCAAGTCCTTCCAAAAAAGATATCAATGTGATATTTCTCAATACAACAACGCATAGGAGGGGTAGATGAAAACCTAAATCATTGTTTGATGGTTTCAACTTGAGGCCCAGGGCTAGAAAATCATGTCACCATTATAATCTTGTAAAAAAAAACTACTAGTTACATCAATTGATAACTTGAAAATAATGGGTTTGATGATCATTGTTTAAATGAATACAAAATTTAAAAAATATATGGAAAAATTTGTTGAATACAAATACCTCCCTGCCATCATCATATAAATGTGTCAAAATTTGAATGGTCCCAAGCTATAGGGATTGCTGATAATGGCTCCAACTGGCAATGACATGGGGAGTAACAGAATAGCCCATTAATGGGTCCCACATTGGAGGTGCTAGTATTGCGCCATTGATTCTTGATTCAAGTTCTGGTTGATTGTAATGAAATGGAGGAGGACCCATGATCTGGTTGCTACTGCCAGCATCAAATTCGTTCTCCCTTCATCGCCATTAAACTTCAATAAGGTTTATTGGTTCCTTTGTCTCTCCAAAACTCTGCTTTTGATTACCCATTCCCTTCCCCTTCATTGATTCAATTTTAGCCTTCACTACTGCGATCTATGATTCAATTCTCTCCATCGAAAATCCATCCATATCCATCAAATTCTTCTTTTTGTCTGTCAAACTAGACCTTCGACAATTGCTCCTATGTTAGGATCGTTTTACCTTATTTTCTCAAAAGAAAATAGGATGCAATAAAATCAATAAGCAAAATGAAAATAAAAATCATGCACAACACAAGATTTATGTGGAAAACTGTAGTTTTTGGGAAAAACCATAAAGCTGTAGAGAAAATTTTCATTATCTGAAAAACCTTGTCAAAGACGATTTACAATTTTTGGAATCTCTCCCCCTTTGCACGTAACCCCAGAACAAAACATATAAATACCCCCAAAACCCCTAATACATGGCGAATATGGTTTAGATTAGGTCTGGTACATAAAATGCTAAAAACAGGTTAAATAAAAACTTTGCTCAAAATTTTCCGTATTCGAGTGTTTTTTGGGTTATATCTAGGTTAGATTTGGGTTGAAAAAAATTGATGCTAACCCAATTCAAACTTCAGAAATTATAATCTCCTACTTGAATTTGATATCCTGTTGCATCTCTTGTGTTTGTGAACACCATTCTTTCATTGATGTAATTCCTATATTTTGTTGTTCAACTGCTCTGTCTTCACACCTGAAGACCAACCGATGCTTTACATAGCTAAAGTTTCACTGTTGTGACTGCCTTAGTGAACATTTCCATAGGATTGTCATTCGTATGAATCTTTTCTAACCTCAACACCTTTTCTTCAAGAAGCGAACGTATGAAGTGATACCTCTTGTCAATGTGTTTGGTCCTTGCATGGAATGTTGAATTCTTTGTAAGATGAATAACACTTTGGCTATCATTGTGTAACTTGCTGTTCTTCGACTTCTTTCCCAACTCTTCCATCAAGTTTTACAACCAAACCATTTCCTTGCTTGCCTCCATCGCAGCAATAAATTCTTCTTCAATACTTGAAAGTGCCACTATCTTCTATAACTGTGACACCCAACTAATAGTTGTAGAACCCAAGGTGAAGACATACCCTATAGTACTTATTCATTTGTCAAAATCTCCTTATAAATTCAAATCCACATAACCATGTAGGTTAAGTCTAAACCATCGAAAAATTAATACGTCTTTAGAAGTTCCTCTTAGGTACCTTAGAATCCACTTCACATCCTCCTAATACATCTTTCTTAGCTTGCTTAGAAACTTGCTAACAACTTCCACTAAATGGGCAATGTTTGGCCTTGTGCTAACCATAGCATACAACAAACTGCCTACTACTGATGCATATGGAACCTTGGACATGTAATCTATCTCCTCTTGAGATTTAGGAGAATGCTCAATGGAGAGTTTGGAATACCTCGCCAATGGGGTACTGACTGACTTGTCATTTTGTATGTTAAACCTTTTTAGGACTTTTTCAATGTAGTCCTCTTGAGACAACCTCAACACGTGGTTTTCTCTGCCTCTTGTGATTCCCATACCAAGAATGTGATTAGTTGCACCCAAGTTCTTCATCTCGAACTCCCTTGACAACATATCATTGAGATAATTTATCTCTTGCATGCTTGATCCTACAACAAACATATAATCAACATATAAAAGTAATATAATGTAACTATTGTCATACCTTTTCATATAGCAACAATGGTCCACATAGCATCTCCTAAATCCATTTATTGTCATGAAACTGTCAAACTTCAAATATCATTGTCTTGGTGCTTGCTTCAACCCGTATAAGATCTTTTTTAGCTTACCCACCATTTTCTCCTTCCCTTTAGTAGTGTAACCTTCTAGCTGCTCTATATAAATTTTCTCCTCTAAATCACCATGAAGGAAAGCAGTCTTCATGTCAAGCTGCTCAAGATGTAAATCTTCTGTTGCCACTATGCTCAACACTGCCCTGATAATTGTTATCTTTACAACTGGAAAAAATAATTCAAAATAATCTATTCCTTTTCTTTGTTGACATCCTTTAACCACCAACTTGACCTTATATCTTTTGGTCCCATCATTTTCATTATTGAACTTGAAAACCCATTTGTTGCTCAGTGTCTTTTTTCCATCTGGTAGTGAAACTAAGTCCCATGTCTAATTGGATATCAGAGACTTCATCTCCTCATCCATTGCATGCTCCCACTAAGTCTGAGAATCTTTCATAGCATTTCGGCTCACTACCATTTATCAACAATAAATAATATAAAGAAGGAGAATATCGTTGTGTTGGTTTAGGTATCATAGATGACCTTCTTATTTCTAGAGTACGTGTTTGAGACAATATCTACTAATCTCCATGTCCTTCTGTATTTGGTGCTACATTCTCATTTACAACCTACACATCATCATCAGGAATTCTCCTCAAACTCTATAAACTCCTTCTATTTGCTTGAAATAGTAGCATTGTCCTTATATAAGACTTTTTCATTGAATACAATGTTTTTGCTCCGTATGATTTTCCGGTTTTCATCATCCTAACACCGGTAGCCAAATTCTTCAAACCCGTATCCAATGGAAACATACCTTTTGGATTTTAGATCCAGCTTGTCCCGCTAATCTACATCAACAAGTAAATAAGCCATAAAACCTCTTAGGTGTTCAAGATTTACTTATTTTTCTGTCCATGCTTCTTTTAGGAGTCCACCATCCAAAGGTACTAAAGGTCCCCGAGTCAATTAATATGCTGTTGTGCTAACAACATTCGCTCAAAATTGTTTAGGCAAACCTGCATATACTCTCGTGCTCTTGGACCTTTCCACAATAGTTTGGTTCATTCACTCTTCCACACCATTCTGTTATGGTGTATTGGGGACTATTTTCTCTCTCCTGATCCCGTTATTTGCATAGCAATTTTCAAACTATTTGTCATAATATTCACCTCCATTATCTGACCTAAGGCACTTAACCTATTTTATTCTCAACAACTTTCCACTTCTTGAAGGTCTCGAACACATCGGATTTATGTTTTAAAAAATAAACCCATAATTTTCTAGTTGAATCATCAATAAAGGTAACAAAATAATGTGAGCCACCAATAAAAGATACTTGAGCCAGTTCCCATAAGTCAGTGTGAACCAGTTCTAAATACTCCTGCTTGATTGCCTTTGCACCCTTAACGAAGCTAACTTTCTTCTGTTTTTCATAAACGTAGTCTTCACAAAACTCTAGGTCCAATGCCTTTAAACATGGAAGCTTTCATGTTGAGTGGAGAATCTCCATTCCCTTTTTGCTCAAGTGTCCCATCCTGCAATGCCAGATATTTGAATCTATATCCTTAACTACAACAGAAATAGAGGTATATGCATTTCCCGTCAAGTAAAGTGTCCCTTCTTTTTTTCCGCAAGCTACAACCAAGGCACCCCTTGTGATTTTCCAACAATCTCCTGTGAAAACCATGTTGTAACCTAAACTTGTAGGTTGACATACTAAAATCAAATTTCTTTTCAATCAGGGTACATGACGCACATCATTCAACATCTATGTACCCCCATTTGACAAACTAATTAGAAATCTCCCTTACCCACTATATTATAGGGTTTATCATCTCCTAGAAATACCTTGCCAAGGTCACCCTACATGTAGTTCTTAAGATGTTCTTTGTTTGATGTGGCGTGAAATAACGCTCTTGAGTATCACCCATGACTTTGACTTTCTATTCAAAGCGAGAACTAATGCATCTTCAACTTCTTTGATAATATTTGTAGAAGCCTCCTTATCTTTGTTGTTGGTACCATGCATGTTCTTATTTTGAGCCCTATAGTCCTTTTTTAAATGCCATTTTTCCCAATATTCCAACATTCCACCATTGGTTTTTCAGATCTTGATTTGCCCCTTGACACAGATCTACCCTGAAATGCTACGTAATTAATCCTAGAGAGGAGGTGAATAGGGTTCCTTTTAATTTAATAACCCCTTTTTAAATTACCAAGTTGTGTTTATTAGATTCTCTTACAATATGTCCAATTGAGTGAGTGTGTGTGCTTAAGTGTAACTACTCAAGGATAGTAGCAAACATGTAATAGGCAAGAGTAGTATGAAGTAAGGCAACAAAGAGACAAACAATCACACAACCACAAACTACAACAGAAGATTTATAGTGGCTCGACACTCAGGTCTACGTCCACTCTTTTAAAGCTCACTACCGAGCTTAGGTATATTTCATTCAAGTTCTATTACAACCTAGGTCAATATAAAAACCCTACTACTTACTCATAAGCAAGCCAACTACAACACTCGGTGTCTCCGACGAGTGTGCAATACCTCTGGTGTCTCCGGTGGCGGTTCTTAAGCTCTCGGTGTCTCTGACGGAAGCTAAACAACAGTAAAAGTAAATATGAATACAAATGAATGCAAAGTCAAGCAAATGTTATCACCAAATGATTGATGTTGCTAGTTGCTCAATGTGTGGGATGCTCCTTGTTGAGCTGATATGCCTTAGCTGTCTACAAGCTCCAAGTACTTGGCTCTAGTGCTCCTTGAGCTCAGCCAAAGATGAGTTCCTCTCGGAAAAACCACTCACCACAACCTCTCCTTAATAGTAGGAATGTAGCTCAATAGGAAAGAAGAAATAGTAGAGAGAAGAGTAGGATGTTAGCTACTATAACTCAGTAAACAATAGGCAATAGTGGTTTACACAGAGGAGAATATTCTTAGAATAGAATGCCTCTTAGCTCTCTCTAAAAACTTAGAGTGTTAAAGGATGTGCTCCTTTTATAGTAGGGAGGAGCATCATTGGCCTTAAGATGAGCATATGTTAAAATGGGAGTGATTATGGGCCTTTAGATGAACCAAAACGGGGTTCAAATTTCAAAAATCTCCCCTAAATTTTTGTGATTTTTTTCTCAAAAATACCCCCAAACCGATTTGGTTTTTTGAAATCGGTTTGGAGTTCAAATCGGTTTCAAAAAGCGCAATTGATTTGGAAACCCAGTTTCAGAGCCAAATCGATTTGGGTTTAGGACATTTTCCCAAAACTCCATCCCAAATCGGTTTGGGCCTATGGGTTTAGCCCTTTGCTGAGAGAAAAAGTGCTCAAATCCTGCCTCGAAACCGATTGTGCTTTTCGTAATCAATTTCGCTAAACCGATTGTGAAAAATGCAATCGATTTGGCTTCTGTGCTCTACACAGTAACCAGAATTTCTTGGGCATTCATTTTAGGATTCTTTTGGGCATTCTCTTGGGGTATCATTAGGGACCCTAAAGCATGTCTAGGTTTACTTTTAGGCATACAAAATGATATGACATGCATGCATTATACCTTACTTGTAGTGCCCCTTCCAGGTGCTTTTCCCTTGTCTTGAGTCCTTCTAAGCTTCTTGATTTAAACTTGTGAGCTTTACAGAGGACATATACAAGACTCCTAACACTACGCTTGCCCAATACATGCTCATAGGATTGACATACATCAACATAATTTATTATCTTAAGAAAATACATATACATATCATGTAAAACCATTTTTCTTTATAAATTAAATTATGAATTTCTAAGATCCTAGCATAATATAGCAAGATCTTTCTCTAGAAAACTTCTATTCACACACCGTTTATTTTTTTTGGAAAGTAGACTCCTATATTTTTTCAACAATGTATGGTTTTCCCTCAAATTATTTCAGGGTTTATACAGGTTTGCCTACAAAGTTACCCCAAATACGCTCTTGGGAAAACTTTAAGACTTGTTAAGTTCATGAATGGATTTTACCTTCTTTTCTCTTCCATGTTTAAGAAAATTGTGTCAAGACTCTCCTAATCATTCCTAAGTCATGTTTAGGTCCATAGAGTAATGAGGTTAATTGATGGGGATATCAGACCTCGATGAGATTTAGGACTGAGCCAACACAGGAAGAAGAGGAGAGCCATCCCACTCATATGGTTTAAGTAGGGTGGGAGTGCCCCAGAACCATCTAGACACATTCTTGCAGACAGATATTCTTATAGGACTCATTTATTTCCAACACTTTATTTTAGATTCTTTTATTTATTTTAGTTGTAATTTGGATTTATGGGCATTATTATGTCATCTAAGACATGGGAGGACATTATTTTGTATGGAGAATGAGTAGAGAGAAGTAGGAACATGTTTCAGGGGTGGAAATTTGGGTTTTTTTTATTGAGGGCACCACACCACTTTAAGGGTTTAGGTGTCATTTGACACCATAATAGTGTAGCCCTAATTAGGGTGGTCATGTGGGCGGTCTTTATAAGCTTGTTGGCTGCCTCCAATTAAAAATTAATGAAGAAAAAATTGGAATTTGCTCTTGTTCTCTCTTGTGTGGAAGGATACGTTGGAGAAGACATCCATCTTCTTTAATTTTGAAGCTTCAAAACCCGTAAGGGTTGTCCCTGGAATGGGGTTTAACACTTAAGGTCAAAGCCCTTAACTATCTTGATGTTCTTTCCATTGTTGGAGGTTTGTTTCATCACTTCATGGAAGATTTACAACAAATTGGGGTGAATTTGCATCAAAGTGAGTGTGATGGCGTGTAATTGAACCCGTTTCAAGTAAGTGGATGTATGTCTATTTTTTGCATGATCAAAATCTCTACAAAGTTTTTCCATTGAAGATGTTTAAAATTTAGTTTTCTAATTATGATAGACTTCACCCACATTCAAGAGTTGAATCTCAAAGGTTTGGGAACCCTACCACCTGTTTTCTCATAAAATAATAACACAGATTTTTGAGCAGCATGGGCAGCATGTGTGCATGACTTGGGGCATCCATTCCAATATGCTATGTAATATTTAGTGACCCCTAAATGATTGATATGATTTATTATAAGCTTAACATATGTCTCATGGTGTTGGAACACATTTTATCTAACTGTTATTAGCCTTTATATAGCCAACAACAACACTTGTTAAACCCAGAATTTTCTGTTAATTGTGATCATTTAGTCTACTTCATGCAACTGTTTTGACCTGATGTTGTGGCCATATTTCATGTTCCTTACCTTGAATAAAACATCTCATATTGCTCTAAAATATCATGTAAACCATACCTTTAAGGACCCTACAAACAGTTGGAAAATTACTCCTAAAAAGTGCTAAATGATCATGTTAGTGCAAAATTGTCTTTAGCATTATTGGCATATTCTCTTGTATGGAATTTGGTAGCTTCTTTTCTTTTTTATATGAATGAAATTTATGCATGTTAGGCCCTAGAAAAATGAACCAAACTGAATTTAATATGCACACTATTGATGAGTAGGAACCTCACTCCTTCCTTATCATTAAACTTAGCAATCTAAGCCTTATCTCTTCACTCGCATTATCCTTGTGTGTTTTTCCCACATCAAATTGGTATCAAATCTTAAGTTAGGTGTTTCATGCATCTAGATGTAAGGTTTTACATATTAGGGTAGTGTCATAGTAGTATGTTAGTGTCTTCATTAACTTAGCATCATTAGTACTTAGGTTTATTGCATATAACTCTAGGTGAACTAGTTGCACTTTTGTGGAGTCTAGGGGTTTGGACCACTTTCCCATTGCCTGAGTAGTGCATGCCCACTAGGAGAGGTATTGATTATCATCCTAAATATCCTAGAATGACCAACCGAGGAGAATGTGCTAGTTCCACCTTCATAAGTGACCCTACCTTCCAATCTCTTTGTGATAGACTGGATAGATTGTTTGATGCTTTTAATGGGAATAATGTGACTATCCAAAAACAACTAGATGATATGAAGAGGGGCATTGAGGTTTTGAACACCAGTGAAAATCAATCTGAGATGAGGGAAGCCCACCAAGATCCCACATAGGACCACCATTTAGGTCGTGGTTCTATGAGGGATCCTAAGAGGAGTAGACCATCCAGTCTAGATTTAGATCATGAGCTTAATAGAACCCCAAGGAGGGATGGGCCTCAAGTCTAACCCAATGGTCAGAATATGAGGATATTACTTAGATATAGGAACCTTGATTTCGATTATGATGATGAGGGTCCTGGGGGATACATAGACCATAGAGGGTTGAGAGATCATAGGGATCAGAGAGACCTTGAGGAGACATCATTGAAGTCTGTGAGGGTCGATGTGTCTACTTTTAATTGGCTCTTAGATCCCAAGAACTTCTTGGACTAGGTTCAAGGGATGGAAAAGTACTTTAACTAGTACGATATCTTCCCTCATAGGTAAGTGAAGTTTTCTAAGATGAAATTGGTTGGGTCAGCTCAAATGTATTAGGATTTAGTAGAGCAACAAATAGAATGGAGAAGAGAGATCCATCCAAAATTGAGAAAAAAAATGAAGGAGAAACTTAAGGAGAAATATGTTCCCCTTCATCATGAAGAAAGACTCCTTGAGCAATACCATGCAATTAGATAGGGCACTTCATCTATAGTTGACTACATCACTCAATTTGATGATTTTAAATTGAGGACTGAGGTCAGTGAGAGCCCTGCCATTACCATCACTAGGTTTAAAATGGGGCTTAAGCAAGAAATTCATAAAGAACTCCTTCCCTACTACATCATCACTCTAGAGGAGGGCTATTAATTAGCCTAGGACATAGAAAGGTATGTGAGACCTTCTGTTTCACATTCCTTAGATCCGAGGTGTAGTGAAATTTTGTCAACAATAAATAGACAACCACTTACATAAGGCCCTACCATCTCTAAGCCTTCCCCTACAGTTGATAAGGAGAAAAGTGTGTCCTAGGGTGTGCCCATAGGAGACCCTAACCGGTGTTTTAGATGTGGAGGGAGAGATCATAGATCCACACAGTGACCTATCCATAGAGGTCAGACTTTGATTATAGGGGATATGGTAGATGAGGAAGAGCCCCAAGAGGATCAGTATGTGGACAATGAGAGTTGATGAGTTAGTTGATCCTTTTACAGTACTTAGTGATAATGATGAAGTGGATAGAGTGGATATCTACTTAGCCCTAATGAGACCTTCTTTTTCTAGTGTACCCCAATAGAATTTACCCCTTTGGGTGGTGAGGTGTGCCCTCACCTAGTCTGCACCTGAAGAAGATTAGCGAAGGACTTTTATTTTCACAACCTTTGACAAATGTGGTGACCAGATCTGTAGAATAATCATTGATAGTGAAAGTTTCACTAATTTAGTTTCCACTTTTAATGTGAAGCAGTTCAGTCTCACTACGTTTACCCACCCTCAACCCTACAGAGTCGCATGGGTTGATTCCTCTTCCATTCCAATCACCCATTGTTGTCAAGTGCCTATTGAGTTTGGTAGCTATAAGGACAAGTTGTGGTGTGACATAGTGCCTATGGATGTAGGGCATATAATCCTAGGTAGGCCTTAGCTCTTTGACAATAATGCCACATTGTATAGTCGTATCAACACATGCCTATTTGAGCACTAGGGAAAGACCATAAAGCTAACTCCTTTACCACCACATTTCAAAGTGGCAGTAAAAGACAGGTGGACAAGGGAAATGATGTAAAGGGTCCTTAGACAAAGACTATAAGTGTCCTTAGCCCTAGGGAGTTTGAGCAAGAGGTTCAGGAGGATGCACCCATATTTTCCTTAGTGGCTAAGTCTGTTGCCTCTAACCTCCCTTCTGATCTTATATCTGATCTCCCAGCCAAGGTAGAGCCACTCCTTAAAGAGTTTGGCGAGATATTTCCAGAGGACTTCCTAGATGAGCTACCACCAATGCATGACATTCAACAAGCCATTGATTTAGTCCCGAGAGCTACCCTCCCAAACCTACCTCACTATAGAATGAACCCTACAAAGCATGCCAAATTAAAAAAAGGCAAGTTGATGATTTGATGAGAAAAGGGTTCATTAGGGAAAGTCTCAATCCATGTGCCATACCTAACCTCCTCACACCTAAGAAGGATGGATCATGGAGAATGTGTATTGACAATAGGGGCATTAACAAGATCATGGTACATTATAGGTTTCCCAACCCCATACTGGATGATATGCTGGACATGATGGCAAGAACCACTATCTTTTCAAAGATAGATCTTAAAAGTGACTACCATAAAATTCAAATTTGACCAAGGGATGAATGGAAGACCACCTTCAAGATGAAGGATGGACTGTACGAATTGCTTGTCATGCCCTTTGGACTTTCAAATGATCCAAGTACTTTTATGAGGGTAATGACATAGGTGTTACGACCCTATATAGGAAAGTTTCTAGTGGTTTATTTTGATGACATCCTTATCTATAGCCCTAGTAGGGAGCTACACCTAGAGAACCTGCAGAATGTATGTGAGATACTCCATAGAGAGAAGTTGTACACGAATCTTAAGAAGTATGCTTTTATGACACCTCAGATGATATTCTTCTGATTTGTTGTCTTGAGAGAGGGGATGATCGTAGATCCAAAAAAGATCAAGGTGATAGTAGAGCGGCTAGAACCCACCAACATCCATGAGGTACATAGTTTTCATGGGTTAGCTACCTTTTTTGGTGGTTTATCTAGGTACTCAATACGATCATGGAACCTATCACAGATTGTGTTTGAAAAGGTGAAATCAAGTGGACTAAATTGGCATCCAAAGCCTTTTATGAAATCAAGTAGACGATGATGACTGACACTCCTGTCATGCAACTCCCAGACTTTTCTAAAGTCTTTGAAGTTGCATGTGGCATATCTAGAGTAGGTATTGGTGGAGTATTGAGCTAGGAGGTACACCCAGTGGCATATTTCAGTGAGAAATTAAATGATTCCAAGCAGAAGTACTCAACATAAAATAAAGAATTCTATGTGGTAGTCTAGAGTTTACCGTATTGGTGCCATTACTTACTACTGTAGGAGTTCACTTTGTATTCTGACCATGAGGCTTTGAGATTCTTAGGATCCCAGAAAAATACAAAGTGATGGGTTGCAGGTTCTGAGTGATTTTTGCACTTTGATCAATCTAGGATCAATCTAAAGTTGTGAAAATACTGTACATAGGAATTTCAGGACCATTGGGGACAATTCATCTAACTAATCTCCCTTTACAGGGTATCTAGGAATAGATGATTTGGCCTAAAGCATCACATGCACTCACTATGCCAAAGGATCCAATGCTGACAGAGTATCCTATGTTTAATTAATTTTGATTTTGTTTGAGTTCCGCCTCTTCGCTTGTTTATAAATAAGAGGCTTAGTTTTGTTGTTAGGGAGATTGGGAAGAGTTCTCCAGATCACCTTAGTTTGTTTCAGTGGTGTCCTCAGTTGTTCTCATCTTTTATATATTATGTTCTCAATTCTCAATTGTTCTCAAGTTCTCATCTTTTATATATTTGGTATCAGAGCCTAATGTCAGGCTAAACTCTCTCCGTTTTTCTGGTGCTCTGACAATTTCCTGTTAATGCTTGTCTCGAAAGGCTATGATCGCATCAGAGTATTGTTTCACACTACCTCAAACTAGTATGCCTTGTTCATCCATGTGACCAGTATGCTCTACAGTCGTCACTCTGGTGGATCTTCAGCATCAGAAAATTCAAGGGTATCTAAAAGTATGTTATGATGTCTCAACTCCGGTGGATCTTTTGCATCAGAAAACTTAGGTACAGAGAGCATATTAGAAAACTAGGTGGTGACTTAGAAACTTAGCATATAAAGACTATCACCTATTCCGGCTCGGCTATAATTCGCTATAGTGTCTCATCTGATGGAACCCAGTGGGCTATCATAATCTTTCTTAGGATAGTATAGACCCATAAAACCTCATCATCCCATCCTGAGACTCCTAAGGACATCCCAAGCTCAAGCCAGAGTGGGCAATAGAGCACTGATAAGATGGAGTCCAGGGAAGAAAAATCATCACTTTACATAAGATATGACATACTCTTTACAACAAGCAAAGCAGGATAATCTCAGAGAGACCTGAGAAACCACCCTTCACATTTCATGGAAATTCTAAGACCCTCCACCGCTTCTTCATCTTCTTTCTCCATCAATAGAACTCCCTCTTTTAAAACAACCTCTTCTTCTAAGATAGACTACCTCTATGAGATTGAATATCTTCCTGAAGATTCAAAGGTCCTGACAACTCAACTCCCGTCGTTAACCCTTTTTCTATTTACTGCAAACCACAATCAACCATGAAGAGAAAAAAAGATGAAGCTAGTAGGCTCAGGAACCTCGACTCCCATCAAAGAATATGTCCAAGCATCTAACTTTACAGCCCACCCCACGAACAATAACAATTTCTTCCAATCCAACTACCCACAGAGCTCCTTCCTTAGTGGCTCAAAGAAGGATGCACCCATCTGCATATTAGAGCTATTAAATTAGCCCTCACATTTCATGGAAGAAAAGGCCTCTCGGTAGTCTCAAAGCTAGTAGTGTTGGACACCAAATTTAAACTGTATCCTCATGCCTTCTTAGGAACAATTACATCAACCCTAAATGTAGGAACAGTTTTTGTCACTTTGGTCCTAAATTTCAATATTTCCCTTCAAGACCCCCAAGCATTGGATGCTCTCAAAGTCCAGGTAAAAATTACGGGAGCCCCTCAAGTAGCCACATCTATTGCAGCTACCCTTCACTACCAAGTAGCTTACAGAGTCCAGAATCACTCGTTTGATATTCCAATCCCATACTATGTTCAGATTCAAGATGCCCTATTCCTCAAAATAGATGTTGCCTTCATCCCTACCTGAAAAAATTATTTTGTGATGTATTCCTCTTCTAGTGGTGTTGCCTAGGTGTTATACACCTCTTAGATGCCTCAAATCAATCCAAAAATTCTTCCCAAGCTAATGGTGTGATGCAAAAGCATTAGAGTTTCTGGAGAAGTCCTACCCTATTTTGAAACCCAAGATGAAGAAATCTCAAGGGAAGAGGGGCAATGGGAGATGTACCCATGGTAGAAGAGTGTTTAAGGTTTCTTAATTTTGAATTTTAAGCATGTAATAAGGCTCTTTTGGCAGCCATAGAATAGGTTTATTTAATTAATAGTGTTTAGGGGGTAAATTGGGGAGTTTTTGTTATTTTTATTGAGTCAAATATAGGCTTAAGTAGGGTTGGTCATGTGGACTGGTATGGGGGTATTTTAGGCACTTTAATTCAATTTTATTAAAAGGGTATTAAACCCTATTGCTATAGATGATTTTGGGGGAGGTTGGAATAAAATAGAAATCGTTATTGCACATCCCATGCGTGGGAAACATCTTCCTCTTCTCTTCTCTATGATTCTAAGGTAAGGAATCTCTCTCTTCCCCTAACCCCCATCTTCTTCCATCTTCTCCCTTCACTATTTTCTCAACCTCCATCAAAATTTTCTGTAGACAGCAACCTAACCTCCACCTTTTTCTCTTCATCACCATTCCCTAGCCCCTTCACTTTGGATCAAGCCCTTCCACAAGGGTGTACACAACCGTTGAATGGCCCATATAGGAGGAAGTTCTCTCAAAATTCTGCTCCCTCTAAAATAGGAGCAGCCTCAACAAGCACTAGGTGGCACCTACTTTCCAATAGATTTTTGTGGATATTTTTTTTATCTTTTGGAGGAAGGACTTGAGTTGATTTCTACACGTTATGGAAGACCTTGGTATCATATACAAGTGGTAAGAACAAAATTTTCAAATATTGGTTGTACATGATGGTGTGAGCACTTCTTTGAGTTCCTGTCGGAATCTGCTACAGACCTATGCGTGAACAAATCAGAATTTGTGAGTATTTAAATATTATTTGGATGATATTTCAACAATATTTTGATGTAGGTTTATCATTTATTTAAAATCCAATAAATATATTCAGTGTTGGATCTGAGAGAGCCGAAAATATATATTTTCTATTGAAATCATTGTTAAAATATTTTAGCATAATTAGGTGTTTTCTAGTTTATATAGCTAGAGGCATCTAAATCTGGTGAAATTTGGGAGAGAGCATCCCTAAAGTCTGCCCCGAATATTCCTAGAAGCCCGAAAAATTTTAACGAGTCAGAAGGGTATTTTGGTAATTTTCCATTTTTTGGGAAAATTACGAAATTGCTACTAGGGTGAAAATTTCAAGGTTGATTAATTGGGATATTATTTGTTATTTGAAATTAGTTACAAGTGTTTTGGATATACTTTGCAATTGGTTCCACATCATTTGCCATCAGAGCAAGCTTCCAACTAGTCCTATCTAGTTGGGTTCTTGGGAAGTTCCTTCTTTGGTTTTCTATATCCTAAAATTTTTCAAAAGGCAAACATGGTTCACACCATTAATACTCTCTAGTATGAACATAGTATAGACATTCGAGCTATAAAGGGTGATGTTCAAAGCTTCAGATAAGAGTTGGGAGCCTTAGACTCTAAGCTTACATCCAGGATGGGCCAAATGCAATAGGAGACACGCAAGATGTTTCTTGAACTTATGGCTAGGTTGCCTCCTTTAAATACATCTGCTATAAGTAACCAATCAACTTCGTAGGAAAAGGATGCTCATCAATCAGAGCAACCTCCTTTAGAGCAATCTCATAGTGTGCGTGGTATTGGGACTAGTCATCAAACTTAGCATGAGTTCATTTATCCTAGGCAAGATCAGGGGGGATTTGAGCAGCCCATATATGATCAGGATAGATTTGAGAAGCACATATATGATTAGGCCAGATATGAGTAGCCTAGGATTAAGCAACATAGGCGTGGTTATGGAGATCGGGATTCTATGCATCATGCAGGTCATCATGAGTTAGATAGGCATGTGAGGCTGGAGGTTCAGGATTTTTATGGACACCAAGATCCAAATGTTTTCCATGACTAGATCCATAGTGTTTAGGCATTTTTCACTTGGCATGATATCCTAGAGAACAAAATATTGTAGTTTGCTGAAGTCAAATTGAAAGACACAGCCTGCATCTAGTGGGAGAATTACATGGAAGAACATAGGAGAGTGGGTATTCTAAGAAATTGGGAGGACTTAAAGGCTACCATGAAGAGAGTTTGAGATTCCAAGTTATAGGCAGAGAGCTCATCTGGAGCTTATGCAGTTACAGCAAGGATCTACTACAGTTGAGGTGTATACATCCATGTTTTATCGCTCGTTGGCACAAGCCAAGATCAGATGGGAGGATGAAATTGTGGTGGCTATGTACAGGCAAGGTTTACATCCTTAGGTTGCAGCTAAATTATGTTCCTTTAGACTACCTTCCTTAGATGAGGCAGTGCATATAGTTTATCAGGTGGAAGGACTCCTAGGAATCCAAGCTAAGAGAACTTTATCTGATGGTTCGTGTAGAGCAGCGAGCTAGACATATGGTGGTTCCATAAGCAAACTAACATCTAGGCCACAGCCTAGTCAAGCTTCTACATCAACATCTAAACCCAACAAGGATTCTACACCACCTAGAGCCAAGTAGTTAGAGTCTTCTAGTCAGGGGGGTAGAAGGACATGTTTTAAATGTGGAAGTCCTAACCATATATCTACCTAGTGTCCTCAGTGTTTTGTTAGAGTTACAAATAAGCAGGCTACATTTGAGAGTGATGAGGATGTAGAGGTGTACATGTTGACTGGGGATATGATTTTGGAGGCCGAGAATGATCTTGTGCAGCAATGTTTGGAGTAGCAGGATAGTCCTATGCTTGTTCTACGCCCTGTCTTGACTACAAAAGAAGTCAAAGATTCTGAGGATTAGAGGTGGAATAGTATTTTCCATATCAGAGTTCAATGTAATGGACAACTTTGCTCACTTGTCCTTGATGGAAGAAGTTATGCCAATGTTATGTCTGAAGAAGCCTACAAGAAGTTGAGTTTGAAGACTGAACCACATCCTGAACCCTACAAGGTTGTCTGGGTAAACAATACTAATCTGAAGATTCGGGAAAGGTGCATGGTTACTTATTTGATTGGAAGGACGTGGTTATATGATAGAAAAGTGCAACATTGTCGTTTCAAAAATAGTTATTCTTTCTTGCATGATAAGAAGAGAGTGACTATGGTTCCTTGTCATGGGGAACATCAAGCTTAAGAAGACGGTTGGATCATACTTGCTTCATCGGATTCTTGGAGGTGATGGTATTCTTGGACCTCATCCTAACTCAATGGGGTTGAGTTCTTTTCAGAGAGGGGGGAGTTGATGCAGCAACATTAGAGTTTCTAAAAAAGTCATTACCTATTTGGAAGCCCAAGATGAAGAAATCTCAAGGGAAGATGGTCAAAGGGAGATGTCCATGGTAGAAGAGTGTTTAGGGTTTCTTAATTTTGAATTTTAAGCATGTAATAAAGCTCTTTTGGTAGCCATAGAATAGGTCTATTTAATTAATAGTGTTTAGGGGGTAAATTGGGGAGTTTTTGTTATTTTTATTGAGTCAAAAATAGGCTTAAGTAGGGCAGGTCATGTGGACTAGTATGGGGGGTATTTTAGGCACTTTAATTCAATTTTAATAAAAGGGTATTAAACCCTATTGTTGTAGACGATTTTATGGGAGATTGGAATAAAATAGAAATTGTTATTGCACATCCCATGCGTGGGCAGCCTCTTCCTCTTCTCTTCTCTATGATTCCAAGGTAAGGAATCTCTCTCTTCCCCTAACCCCCATCTTTTTCCTTCTTCTCCCTTCACTGTTTTCTCAACCTCCATCAGAATTTTCTGTAGACAGCACACTAACCTCCACCCCTTCTCTTCATCACCATTCCCTAACCCCTTCACTTTGGGTCAAGCCCTTCCAGAAGGGTGTACATAACCCTTGAATGACCCATATAGGAGGAATTTCTCTCAAAATTCTGCTCCCTCTAAAATAGGAGCAACCTCAACAAGCATTAGGCGGCACATACTTTCCAACAAATTTTTGTGGATACTTTTTTATCTTCTGGAGGAAGGACTTGAGTTGATTTCTCCACGTTTTGGAAGACCTTGGTATCATATACAAGTGGTAAGAACAAAGTTTTCAAATATTGGTTGTACGTGATGGTGTGAGCACTTCTTTGAGTTCATATCAGAATCT
>JAOXJP010175894.1:0-12568 GCA_025762735.1 Platanus orientalis
TCTATTGATGTAGAGAAGTTGAAAAGTGGAGTTTGATTGGGTATGATTTGGGCTTCTGAAGGTGTAGGGGTAGGATGGTAATTTGCTAACCTTTCGATGCTTCAGTGTGGGAAGGCTTATGAAGGTTGACAAATTCAAGATGTTGATGATTTAGAGTACTTTTATTGCGTTTGCAACTAGGATGTCCATTGAGAATGCCTGCCTATTCAAAGTTCAGGGGTGTCTAGACCTAAGTCTTATCCCATGCTGTAATGAAACCATCTGACTCTCTTTATAGATCTGAGTCAAAATTTGGGTGCTAACATACACCATCCACAATAAGGAACCAAAACACCAATCAATCGAAGACATATGTCACTCATCAGACTCTTCTTCTCCTTCTTCAGACTCATCTCCTCCTTCCTCATCCTCTTCTTCCTCATCATCCTCATCTACATATTCTCCCTCATCTTCCTCCTCCTCGTCTCCCAGTTCTTCCTCATTGAGATGTTCCTCACCTCCATCCTCATCCTCAGACTCATTCTCACTGAGGGAAATAAGTGAGATGGGGTCCTCAGGAGTGGTAAGAGATAAGTGAGTTGTTATTTCCTTTTGGTCCTGCAAAGAGCCTTCTAGTTCTTTAGAATCTTCTTCACATTGATCAATATATTCTGTAGAAGGTTGATCATCCTTTTCTTTGTAGAGGCAGAGGCGGAGCGAGCTAGAGGGTCACAAAAGGCAGTGCTAACAGGTTGATCTAAAGTAGTGTCCAAAATATGCATCCTTTGGAGTGTGCTCAGCCCAATAGAAGAAGTCGGCAAGCACGAATGTTGGACTATAAAGGCACCTTCTGTCGCTTTAGGATCTATGATATGAGGACAGGAAATGGTAAACTGCCTATGTAATGATCAACAGCAGCGACCCTCAAAACGATGAAGCAAATGATAGAGGGGAGATCAATACGCTTCCCTTCTAGAATGGAGTCAATTGGGTACGCCATATTACAAGTGAGACCACTCCGATGTGTCGTAGGAAAAAGGATGTAGGTAAAGACACGGAACATAAACTGCATAATCGGCCTGCAGTGACTCTTAGCAAGCTTGGTGGTTCATCTAATGGTCCTCCCACACAGATGCATTGTCATCGCTGCCTTATCCTCTTTAGACATCTGCAAAGGAGAAAAAGGGATAGCATATGGGATCCTTAGAATTCCCAAAAAGGTTGCAATGAAATCAGGATTGATGGCAATCAAGATCTTGTAGACAAAGGAATAGAAAGAATAGGCCTAAAAATTCTCATTGAATATATTCGAGTAGAAGATTCTTGCCGCTTCATCATGGACGGGTCCCTTGATTGAAAACAATGGCAACCACTCGCGAGCATTGATATGCTCATAGAGTTTGATGGGTTGAAGAGCATCAAGAGCCACGGTCCTCTTGATCATTGTGCCTCTTGTAGAGAAGGTGGTCTCATATTGATCCTAACTCAACTCGTTCCTAAAAAATGAGTTGTCCTTGAGAACTTGCAAATTCCTTTCCTTTGGAACCTCCCCGTTTAGAGCCCGATGCTTCCTTGGAAGCATTCTTCTTTCCGATAGTCTTATAGCAAGGCATGATGACAAATTGGTGAGGGAATGAAGAATGGAGGCTAGGGTTAGGGTTTCTAAGAGAGGAGGGGCATTTAGGGTACTTAGAAAATGAGGAATAAATGGTTTTGGGGGATTTTATAACCTTCTAAAATTGTCTCTCACAAATCCCGAAGCCATTAAATTCACAGCCCAGATCGATCACCAATCTCGTGATTGATTAGGGATCACTTTCCCTGTTCCTTCACAGATCCTCTCGCCCTCTATTAGTTGCCTCTATAGCCACCTCACATGCCATTTTTTCCCATTTTTTGATTAACTTATATAGTGCATTGACCAATCACACTTCGGAGGCATTCAAACTGATAGGAATCAAGTGGTTTTGTTAGGATGTCTGTAAGTTAATCCTCGGTTTTTATGTAGGACAGCAACACAATCTTGTCCTCCACCAATTCCCTAATGAAATGATGTCAGATATCAATGTGCTTCATTCTTCAGTGTTGAACCGGGTTCTTGGAGATGTCAATTGCACTCTAATTGTTCATAAACAGGCTCATTGTGTCTTGTGCAATTTTAGTCCTTAAGCATTTGCTTCATCCAAAGAAATTGAGTACATGCACTCACAGCTATAATATATTTAGCTTATGCGGTTGATAATAAGATAGAATTTTGTTTCTTGCTATGCCAAGAGACAAGATTATTGCCAATAGAAAAACACCCTCCACTAGTGATTTTACAATCCTCTACATCACCAGCCCAATCCGCATCTGAGTACACAACAATCTCAGGTGTGGTATCATATGGGTACCAAATGCCAAAGTCCGATATCCCATGGACATATCAGATAATCCTCTTGGCCACTTTAAGATGCAATTCTTTTGGTGTTGCTTGATATCTAACACATGCACCCACACTAAATACAATGTCAGGTTGACTTGCAATAAGATAGAGCAAGCTACCTATAATGCTCTTATAGTAGGTGGAGTCAACCTCTGCTCCCCTTGAATCCTTAGTGATCTTGTCACTAATGTTGATTGGAGTTTCAATAGGTTTGGACTCTTGTAATCCAAACTTAGACACAAGGTCCTTAGCAAACTTAGTTTGGCTTAAGAAAATGCCTTAAGGAGTTTGCTTAACTTGTAACCCTAGGAAGAACTTTAGTTCTCCTTCCATACTCATTTCAATTTTTGACTTCATTGTTTGAGAAAAACCATGTGTCAATTCCTCACAAGTTGAGCCAAAAATGATGTCATCCACACAAATCTGCACTATGAATATGTTGCCTTCTTTTCTTTTGATAAAAAGTCTTTTATCAACACTCCCCCTATTAAAGTGGTTATCAAGAAGGAATTTTGTGAGTCTTTCATACTAGGCTCTAGGAGCTTGTTCAAAACCATAGAGTGCCTTCTTGAGTTTGTAGACATAGTTGGGCAGTTGGGGATCTTCAAATCCCTCGGGTTGTTCTACAAACACTTCTTCATGAAGTAATCCATTTAAAAAAGTACTCTTAACATCCATTTGATAGAGTTTGAACTTTAGATAGCATGCAATGGATAGTAAGATCCTAATGAACTTGAGTCTAGCTACAGGGGTAAATATTTCCTCAAAATTGATGCCCTCAATCTGTGCATTCACCTAGGAAACTAGTCTATCCTTATTCCTAGTGATGGTGTCATGCTCAACAAGTTTGTTTTTGAATATCCATTTTGTGCCAATGACATTCTTGTCACATGGTCATTCTGTGAGGTACCACACATCATTTCTCTTGAATTGATTTAGTTTCTCTTACATTGCATTAATCCAATCAAGATCTGTAGAGCCTTGTTTACTCTCTTTGGTTCTATTTTGGAGGTAAAGCAAAGATGACTAAGAATATTTTCTATTTGTTTCCTAGTCTTTACTCCTTGCCTTAGATCACCAATGATGTCAAAAGGTGATAAGTCATTAGGTAATCTAGAGTTCTTGGGAGTGAATTCCATCTCCCCTTCTTTTTTCTCAGAGTCAAAATCTAAGGTAATTGTGTCTCCTTCATGTGGGGATATACCTTCTCTTTCAACGTTCTTCTTAATGTGATCATCAATGACCACATTTATGGATTCTTCAATAGTGAGAGTTCTTTTGTTGAAAACTCCAAAGGCTTTGCTCCTTGTAGAGTATCCTAGGAAAATAGCCTCATCCCTTTTGGATCAAATTTTCCTAAGTTTTCCCTATCTTTTAGGACACAGCAAGTACTTCCAAACACCCTGAAATATTTTACACTTAGCTTCTTGCCATTCCATATTTCATATGGTGTTTTAGTGGTGCTCGGTCTTAGAAATACTTGGTTAGATACATACCCTGTAGTATTGGTTGGTTCAGCCTAAAATCTTTTGGCTAAGCTTTTGTTTGTTAGCATGACATTGGCCATATCATGTAATGTCCTATTATTCATCTCTACCACACCATTTTGTCAGGGTGTTTTGGGAGCTGAGAATTCATGCTTGCACTTTGAGAACTTATGGTTCTCAAATTCACCTCCATGATCACTTCTGATCCTTTTGATGGTAAGCTCCTTCTCAGATTGCATTTTCTTGCATGAGAATGAATTCATCAAAAGCTTCTGACTTCTCTCTTAAGAAAGCTACCCATGTAAACCTTGAGAAGTCATCTACAGCCACGAAAAAATATCTCTTTCCTCCTAAACTCTCTGTCCTAGTTGGTCCAACTAGGTCCATATAAAGTAACTCCAAGGGTCTTGAAATCCCTATTTGAGTTAGCTTCTTGTGGGAGGTTTTGGATTATTTTTCCATTTGAAAACCCTTACAAATGGGGTTATCAACCTTGTTAAAACTAGGTAGATGTCTAACTAGACTATTCCTGCTAAGTCTGGTAAGATCCTTAAAATTTAGGTGACCCAACCTTTGATTCCATAGAGTTGTCTCATCAGAGTGAGAGATAAGGCATGTTTCAAAGTTATCCTTGGCTGGTTCAATGATATAACAGTTATCAATTGTTCTCAAACCAATCATAAAGGTCTTCCTTCCTTCCTTATCATTTATTTCACATTTATCTTTTGCGAAATGGACATTATATCCTTTGTCACAAATTTGACTAATGCTAATCAAATTGTACTTGAATCCTTCTACATACAAGGCATCATTCAGTTTTAGAATTCTTGGAACCTCCACAGTGCATTTTCTCATAATTCTTGCAGAGTTTCCATCACCAAATGTGACTCTCCCATCTTGTACCTCAGCAAGATGAGTAAGTAATGACTTGTCCCAAGTCATATGTTTAGAACATCCACTGTCATGATACCATCTTGAGGTGTTCCTAGCTTTCAATGCCATGTAAATGACAAGACATTTGAGGTCATCTTTTTTTACCTAAATCTTTTTTGTTTTGGATTAAGGTAGTTTGAACATCCTCTTCTTATATTCAAGGTTTTCATTTTCTACTTTTTGGAAGTGGCTCATTTTCCTAGCTCTTTTATCATTTTGGCTTTTCTTTTGAAACTTTAGAGCTTTCGAATCATTTAGCATCTTTCTATAGTCTAGTTTCATGTGACCTCTAAGTTTACAATAATAACATGTAAAGGGTGGTCTGCTAGAGGTGGAGGCATATGTAGGGTCATACCAGTTCTCTCTCCTTCTATCCTTGTTGGTAGAGTTTTTATATTTGAGAGAAGGATTTTGACTGTCCTAATCATACCTTCTTCCATAATTGTTCAAGCTTCTTTTGGTAGAGGTTGATTAGTTGCCATAGGACATTTTTTATCTCAATGAGGATACATAATGTGTGTCCTTTGTATCTCCCTTAGAGAATGAGGTTTGCCCTTTTTCAAAATTTCTTGGCCTTTAAGATGGAAATTGCCTTAAAGGGTTTTTCAGTTCTTTTCCTTTGAAGGAATGAAAAGTTCTTCCAACATAAGTGTTGGACTGTTATTGAGTGACTTGGGATGAGGTGTGTGACTTCCCTTTAGCCTTGACAAAAGTGTTCTTAGTTGGATTAGTAGTTGAGTCATTTGAGTTATATCCTAAACCACTCATGTCACCATGTTCTTTGCACATAGAAATCATTTTCTCAAAATTTTCATTTCCTTGGGAAATTAGACTAAGTAGTCTTCTTTTTTGTTCTTTTAACTCCCTTATTTGTTCAAGGAGTTCACATGTCTTACTGGATAGCATGGAGCATGTATCCCGTAGGTTCACTTTCTCACACTCAAGTTTGTTTCTCTTTCTCTAGTTGGAGTATTCTCAATTTTAGATTATTATCGGCTTCTTCCAATTTTTTTTAATTCTTTTATTGTCCTTTTCAAGAGTGGAAAACATCCTAGACTTTTTGAGTTTGGATTCTAATTCATTTATTTTTTTCACTCAATTCTCCATTTTCTCTTATAAATAGTTCACTAAGTTCACAACTAGAGTTATCAAGAGATATGGTTTGAAGTTAAGAGATGGAGTGTTCCAAGGAAATTGATTTACTGATAAACTCCTTATTCTCTTTCTTCAACTTAATGTTCTCTTTTTCTAATTTAACACTTTTCAATAAGAGTTTGTCAAAAGCCTCTTAGATGTCCCCATCATCTACTACCTCGAACTCTCTCTCACTATCACTCTCGGATTCAATGATATTTGTAAGTGAGGTCATGGGAGTGCTCCAAGCCATAAAGGCTTTAACGCCTTGAGACATATCATCATCACTTGATTAAGACTCACTTTCTGACTCATTTGGGTCATCATCCCAGGTTGCAGCCATGACTTTTCTATGTGTCTTTAGTTTTGTTGGCACATTCTTTGGCATAATGATCCCGACCCTTGCACTCATAGCAAATACGCTCATCACTATTAGTTTTCTTCTTTCTAGGAATTAGGTTAGACCTCCTAGACGACATCCTCTTGTAGTCCTTAGAGTCTCTTCTAAAGAATTTCCTGAACTTCCTACCTACTTTGGAAAATTCATCATCGGATTCATTTTCAGAATCAGACTGCTTTTCAGCCTTAAAAGCAATACCTTTCTTTTTGGTATTCTTCTTGAAGGTCATTTCAAAGGTTTGGAGAGATCCCACTAGTTCTTCTATCATTATGGTATCTATGTCTTTGCTTTCCTCTATAGTAGTTACTGCAGTTCTAAACCTCTCGAGAAGTGACCTAAAAAATTTTCTATCTACATTACCTAGTTGTATAGGTTTCCCTAGTCTAGCCTTATCATTCACAATGTCTTGTAACTTAATATAAAAGTCGATGAATTGTTTATCTTCTTCCATTTTAAGTTCTTCGAGCCTTGAGGTGAGCATTTGTACCTTATATTTCTTTACTGCACTTGTTCCCTCATGGGTTACTTCTAGAAGTTCCCAAGTGTCCTTAGCCATAGTGAGTTTATAAATGTGCCTAAATTCAATAGGACTTACTGCATAGAAAATGGCATTTAATGCCTTATAGTTTGTAAGGTGTGCCTTACATTGTCCTTCTATCAATTCCCCTTCGGAGTTAGTGACTTTTTTCCGCTTGGTTTGCATAGCCATCCATACAAATAAATCCATGGATTGGAGAAATGTGCTCATTCATATTTTGACCCATCAAAAAATGGTGGTTTTGCGGTAGAATATGACTCTTCCATGTTGGTTCTTTTAGGATTCCTCTAGGTGAGTTGGATCTTTAACTCGGGTTATTAAGCCCAACAAGAGCAACCTTGCTCTAATACCAACTGAAATTCTATCCTAGAGGGGGTGAATAGGATTAATTACAATCTCTTTGATCTTTCTCAGTTTTCTTTAACTAACTTTACTTTCCTAGTTATTATAATTCTCAATTAACATATGTAGAATTGAACATTTATGTCTATATGTCCATATGTCCAACAAACCAAGTATAAGGTTTAAAAATTATAGAAAAGGTGTTCAAAAGTCAAAAAATTTGGCCATGAACAATGTCAAATAGTGTTAAACAGTCCCAAATAGTACCTGTCAATGGTGCCAAACAGTGTCAAATAGTGCCAAACAATAAAAAATTGAATAGGATTGAATGTTTAACTTATCCTTTCGAATACAGTTTAATTAACGCTCAATGCAAGTAATACACTAAGATATTCACAGTGTAATGATCACAATAAGCACAAAGTAAAGATATCACAAACAACCACAAAGCCACAATATTTATAGTGGCTTGGCACTAAGGCCTACATCCACTCCTAAAGCTCAATCATGAGCTTTCCATAATTTTATTCAGATTGAAGTACAAACAATCTAGCTAAAAATTCACACAAAAACCTTTTTACTTGCCATGCAAGCACTAATTAACACTCTTTGTCTCCGAAGAGTGCAATGCACCTTCCGGTGTCTTCGGCGGAAGGGACTTAAACAATAATCAATATGATAAATACAATTTTACCTCATATAGGTTGATGTTGCAAGATGTACCAGTTGTGGATGCTCCTACTATGAGCTGACGTGTGTTTCCTTCCACAAATTTGAACGCAACAGAGATTTCTCCTTAATACCTTGTGAATAGCCAGTTTCCTTTTAAAGGATAACCAAGATTGTCTCACCTTTAGATATTCAATATCGGAAGCATTGAGGAAGATCACTCACAGTGATTTTCAGTAGTACAAGGCCTTTCACACAGTCAAAATCTAAACTTTATGGTTTTTAGACTAGCCGCACTTTTCAAACAACGATTTTCTTTTTGCATAGATGTCTCTCTTTGAACCTAGAGTATTATTACCCTTTTATAGAGCTAAGCCTAGTCTTAGTCTGTAGGATTAGAACTTTTTCTAACGAACAAGTGGTGGGAATTCTCGGATTAGAATCTCTAAAAATAAGAAAGATTTTTTTGAGATTCATGGGTGTGTTTAATCACGTAATTTTCGTGATAGATCATGAATGTGTGATCGATTAGGCTGTGGAATCACAACTCTCGGGAGTTTTTAATTTGTCCTAAAATCCTGTTCGTGATTGATCATGAGGTTGGTGATTGATCAGGTCATGATCAATCACCAATCTTGTGATCGATCAAGGGACCAATTTTTTGAATTTTTCCTGTCTTGAGTTGGTTCATCTTCACAATGTTTTGGGACCAACAACTAGTGTCCTAAGGTCCACTCTATAGCCTCACACTTCTCTCTTGATGATTTTTATATGTTTGATGTTATTGTGAATGGTGTGGGCATGTCCCGAGACTATCCTTGGTCATTAGCATCACTTGAGTTTTTCGTCTTTGCCATTTATTGTCTTTGACATCTTTGTTAGGGGTCTTCTTCTTGATTCTTGGTCTTGTTCCTCACATCCTTTGACTTGTCACTGTCTTGGTCTGTAGGTCTTTAGTCTTTCATAGTCTTCTTCCTTGTGGGCTTGGGACTCTTTATTAGACTTTGACACAGTACATTACAATTCATTTGTTTTGTCCATGGGATTGACAATACATTTCTTAACAACTATTGTCCAAATCAGGGCCAAAAGTTACAATCTGCACCAAAAATTTTGAGAATTCTATGAAAAATATTTGTCCAAGGCAGGGGCAAACAATGCAATTGTCTCATAAGAATATGTATCATGATTGATACATAAACAAAAAAAAAATTAAAATCATAACTCTTAATAAAAGAAGTCCAACAAATCTTTCATACAACAACAAATAATCATTGAGAAAAATCATTAAGAAAAGAAAATTTTTGTTAATGATCAAAAAACAAACATACAAAAGATAACAAAGCCAGAAATAAAGAAAAATGTTAAGATCATCATATTGATTTACAAGAATTTACAAATTTTTCATGATTGGGTTTATGTGATGTTTTTCACAAGGGTTTTAAGCAATTATGCCCAATGTCAATGACTTACTTTTCTCCCGATGCAATGCATATGCTAATAGTAACACCACTAGGGGCAGAGGAAGAACCATTAGCTTAAGTGTAACTCATGGATAGACCTTATCTTTCAAAAATATAGATAATTTTTAATCAACTAAGACTTAATTTCAAAACTTGACAAAACTATGATTCATTTCAAAAGACTTACAAAAAGCTGATTGAATGGATTCTCTACCCGACAAGGCATTTCAAAAAGACAAATGTTTGCAAAAACCATCAACCCAAAAGGTTGAAACCAATTTAAGCCCTTCAGTTTTACTGACCAAAATAGTTCTAGGTTTATAAAACAACCTACCTAATATCTATGAGTTAGACAAACGTGAAAGTACTATCTCAGCCAAGTCAAAATTTAGGCATTTTTTTCCTTCACTACATATGGCTTTGCCACACATACCAAAGGGGGGGCATCTGTCAGCACCCAAATTTTGACTCGGGTCAATTAATGGATTCAGATGAGTTCATTATACCATGGGATAAGGTCAGGTTCTAGACACCCCTAAACTTTAGATAGTTAAGCATTCTCAATCGATACTTTGGTTGCAAGTGCAATAATGATGTCCAAACTCTATCTAAAGATCAACTGGCCTAAACCCTAATTTCCCCAAAAAGGAACCCTAGGACTCTGAGGGTCTAAGTTTTGATCTACCAGCTCCATTTCATCCTGAATTTTCCAACCTTTATAAGCCTTCCCACATTGAAGCAGCAACAGGCCAGTAAATTATCACTTTACCCCTACACCTTTAAAAATATCAACTTCAGTCTATTGGACCCATTTTCTCAAGAACTCCCCGGCGTTCATAAGCCTTCCCACATTGAAGCACAAAAGGTTAGGAAATTATCATTTACCCTTGTATCTTACTCCAAGTCAAGTCATGTACCCTCCCATCCTAATCATATTCAAGGATGTTCAAAGAACCAAGATATCCAAAGACCCAAAAAACCTCAAAGTATCAATATTTCTCTAAACCCTTAAAAGACAATTTCAGCCATATTTAACCTATTGTAGGTCCTCAAAAGGCCTCCGGACAGCCAAATTCAAATCAATTAGAGGCTAATTCTTGGTTTTTATCGAAACTTCAAGGCAAGCCTTCAAGATCAAGTATTTTTAGGGACACTGTACATCAATTTCTCCAATCTCCCCAAAATAAGCCCAATCATTTTGTAGCAAGTGATGGACCCTCTGTAGACCCCAAAAAATTCATCACAGATCAGAACATCAACTAATTAACGGCCTCATCTTGGCAAGCCCAAGATCTCCCAAGAAAACCCACATTAGGACTTCTAAGAGACTCAATATGCCAAGATCACCCCATTCTCTCTCAAATCACAGCAAAACCACTTCTACCAACATTGGACACTCGGTGAACCTCCAAGAACTCTCCGGAAAACTATTGATATTTTTTAGGAAAAGTAATCATTACTTTTGAAAAAATCATCCTTTTTCCTAAAATACCCTAAAAGTGCTTTAGATCTAAGCCCCTTGGGGCTAAGATCTCAAGGTCCATGGCCCTGGCCCATGCTCCCTTACCTACCTCCTCACCTCCACCACTCATTCTCTCACCCTCCCCTTACACCACTCATTTCTCACCCTCCCTACACCACTTGTTCCCTCACCTCCTTACCTCAACCACAAAATCCCCCTTAGTCACATGTGGCTAAGACATCTCCACATTGCCCCCCTTCACCACCACATGTGATGGTGGGACCCACCATGACATGGGCATCCATGCCACCACCACCATACCCCACATCCCTTGGTCCCCACCTATAAAACCCCCTAAATTGGGCCAAGCAAAGGGAGGAGAAAATCCATACCAAAAAAAACCAAAGAACAAAAGAGAGAAAAGAAAAGAAAGAAAAGAAAAGAGAGAAAGAAAGAAAGAGAAAGACAAGGAAAGTCCTTAGGCTAGGTTGGTCCCCTCCCTTTTTATTTTTTTTAAGACCTTCCATGTTGTAAGGGACCCATCCCTGATTTCATTCAAGTAAATCCCTTAGTGGGACAGAGGGGAGACAAGTTTGTCTCATTTACTTTGTTTTAGACTGTTTTTAGTATGGGAATCACAACTCCTCCAACTGGAGGAGTTAAGTGCTAAATTTTTTACTATGAGCCACAATCATAGTGACCCACATGTCCACCAAAATTGAGCATGTGGTAAGTCCATTTGACCCATGAAGTAGACCCCACTTGCTCATTGTACAAGTATGTTTTACACAGCATAGACTGAGTAATGGATGATTCCCAAATTTTTACTCTTTCCTTACTTGTGATTTTTATGAAATTCCTTCTGTATTAATTAGATGACTAATTTATGTGTCTTCCTTAATTTTTGTATTCTATTTTATTATGGTTTAAGAATTTTACTCGAATTTTAACTGAATTAATTCTCTACTATTTCTAGTTTGTTTTTTGTCTAGTCATATAGCTTGTTTGCTTTATGTCTAGTCATATAGCTTGTTTGCTTTATGTCTAGTCATATAGCTTGTTTGCTAAATAATTTCATGTGTGCATACCATCTTGACCTAAGTTTTATGTAGTAGTTATATAACTAGGTCAAGATGTTCTCTGCCAAATTTGGGTCCAACCCCATATGTATAAATCATAAAATGAGCCCCACAATCCACTGATTTTATGGGGTTCTGTGAAAATTTGCATATAACCCACCCACTTTGAAAATTTCAAAGTGGAATTTTTCCTTGTACAATGAGGCTAGGATTTCTTAGAGGACCTTTTGAGGTAGTGACCTAATGTCATGACCCAAATCCGCGGCCATGAAGGGGCCGGGTTTGGATCCGTGACATAGGAATAACCCACCCTAATTCTTTTCTCATAGTGGAGAGACCAACGAGCTCGGAATGGGTCACTAACCCTCTTACTTAATCACGTATCATTTTTCCATATAAATTTATTTTCTTATCCTTTAACATCTATTTAAATCCACATAAGATAAATACATCACAATGAAATAGAATACAACAACAACAACAACAAATAGCCTTATCCCAACTATTTGGGGTCGGCTACATGAATCATGTTCAGTCATTCCACTCTGTTTAAAGCCTTATCTGCCGTTAAATTACAAGTTGCCATGTCCCTCTTTACTACCTCTACCCAGGTCAATTTTGGCCTTCCTCTAGTCCTTCTAGCACCTTCAACTTGTA
>JAOXJP010175905.1:0-12568 GCA_025762735.1 Platanus orientalis
TAATATTGCACCTAAGACCCTAAACTTAATCCTTATTACAAAAACTCTTAGAACAATATTTATTTTCCTTTCTAAGGTCTTTAGGGCCTGATTACATTAAAGTAAAACCCAAAATAAGACTAAAAAACAACCCTAAAATTGAATGGACCTAAATAAAATAACCTTAAAATAAACTGGAAACATCCCTAATATCTTGAAACTACAGGACACGTCTTGGGGACTATCCATGGTCCTCAAGCTTCCTCTTGACTTCATATGCTTTTGCATTAAGTTGGCTAAGGAGTTTGAAATCAAATATTTTGGACAATTCAAATACTTTTTGGGTATTAAGGTTGCAAGATTGAAGAAAGGGATATTCTTATCCCAATGGAAGTATGTATTAGATCTCTTGGAAGAGACCGAAATTTTTAGTTGCAAGTCATCCATCACTCATATAGATCCAAACCATAGGCTTAAAGATGTGCAAGATGGTCAACTTATTGATGCTGAAAGGTATCAACGACTTATATACTTATCCATAACTAGACTTGACATTGCTTATGTTGTCAATGCCATCGGTTAATGTATGCACCGACTCTTGTTCACATGGATGCCATATATCGGATTCTTAGATACTTTGAAGGATATCCTAGGGAAAGGGAACTTGTATGCTTCCCATTGACATCTCAAGGTTGAGGTGTATACTGTTGTTGATTAGGCCGGCTCAATTATTGATAGATGTTCTACATTAGGTTATTGTACATTTGTGGGAGGAAATTTGGTTAGCTAGAGGAGTAAGAAGTAGGCGGTTGTTACCAAGTCTAATGTAGAAACTAAATTTTAATCGATGACACACGATCTTTGTAGACTTTTGTGGTTGAAAATGCTTCTGGCATAGTTGGGATTTCTAGTATCACACCCCATGGGATTGTATTGTGATAATAAGGCTGCCATAAGTATTGCTCATAATCCGATTTAGCATAATCGGACAAAGCACATTGAGGTGGACTGCCATTTCATAGAAGAATAGTTGAGATCTGGATATATTTGCACTCCATTTGTGAAGACAGAAGATCAAGTGGCAGATGTTTTGACAAAGGGTTTGAATGAACTCGATTTATTGATATTATTGGCAAGTTGGGAATGAGAGATGCCTATTCACCAGCTTGAGGGGGAGTGTGGGCGTATGTATAAGGGTATTTTGGTTTTGGATCTTATATATCATTGTATAAATACCATATATGTACATACACGGTATATGATCAACCACACACACACACACACACACACATATATATATATTCCAAATTTTCTCTTCTCTCCTCTTTTTCTTCTTTTCTTCTTCTTTCCCTTATTTTTCATTCTAAATCGCAGCAGTATAAATCAACTAGCAGTATAAATCAACTGTTAGATATTCCGAGTTTATTTGGGTTTGGACATGATATTTAATTCCACATAAAATTGTTTTAGTGATACTTTATATGGATTTAAGCATCACTTGTACATCTTTTTGTATTTGGGGCTTTCCCACTCATTAACCAATACAAACAACTTTGTCTAACAAAAAATGTTTTAATTTAGAAAAACCTCAAAAGAGATTTAGGGCTGTTGGTTCAGCCTTTTACATCCACTCCTGTGAGAAGGCTGACATAGTGTAGCAGCTATACATGGAGTCATAGTATATTTCTCTTCTTAAACTTTGATGAGGACATCGGGTCTAGGGGTTCTTTTCAGACTTATCAGAGATGTCACAGTAGAGCTGGACCATTGCTTTAGTTTGAGTAGGGGACCCACATATTGTGTCGGACCCGAGAGATCATGTTTTCATGTTTAGTATTTATTTTTATTAGTTAATAGTATTTATTTTCTTTGCTACACTTTATTTTATGTTTCTTGTAGGGGGGTACATATATATGAGGGTATTTTTGTCCAAAATTGTTTACAAAGGGATTTTTATGTCTTTTATTTGTTTTACGGGTATATTTTAGAATTTATTTATTTTATTTAGGGTATTTTGGTCCAAAGGACCTAATTTATGTAAAACCTAGCCGTGGGATGCTCTTTATAAGCAACCCTATGCCTCCTTCTATGATATGAAATACAAATTTGAATTGAGTTTTCTCTCTCTTGGTTCGGCTAGAGCCTAAAAACCCTAGAAAAGGACTTGGATTTATCCAAGTTTAACATTGGTGGTGGAGACCAACCCCTTTCCTTTGGGTTAAAAGGTTTAGCTTTCTTCCTTTTTTCTTATTTTTATTATTTTATCAAGTTTATTGCTTGTTGGAAAAATTTTCAGCCCTAGAAGTTTGATTTACCAGCTCAACATTGATGAGATTTGGTTTATAATCCGAATACACCAGAGTGTTATAGGGGCTTGGGCGACACCTATGCAAGTAGAGGTATTCATAAAATTTCATTCATAAGAAGGTAGGTGGAGGAACACCTAGTTTTCTGGGCTGATTTCGAGACTTATTCAAATCAAGTTTCTTTGGTTGATTTGACCTAGGATTTTGAAGGACTTCATGCTAGAAGACATCAAGGGTTCTATCAACATAAAATGCAGGTGCTATTCTTCTGTTTTCAACCTTTTTTGAATCCCTAATTAAGTAGTAATTTGGTGGATTATGTTGGCATACTTTGTGGGCTGTTGGGTTAATTTTTCTGAGTACTTAAGTACCTACAACCCCTAATTTGTGGCACTAAATAAACCCTAAACATAGCCCTCTTTGATCCCTCATAAAACTCCATGTTTTAGTTTCCCTACTTTCATTATTCGATACACTTGAAATTCCTTGCACATTACATGTTTGATAAATTTTCTAAGATGCATGCTTGCTGGATTTTCTGTTTGGACAGTCCCTAGCAATTTTCCAACTTTTGGAAAGGGGTCCATGAGAGCTATAGGTCACCTTGGATTAAGCCCTTGCATGTTCTTACCTTGTCGCATGTGCTTGCACTAATTTATCATTTCGAATTTTCACTTTTGTACACCCAGAATTTTTGGACAGCAAGCGTGTTTCTAGTTGTTCTCTATGTTAGTTGGTTATTTAAGGCATATTAATTAGGTTCCATTGATGTCTTTTACTTTGATTACCCTAACTCCTATATTGCACATCTACTAAAACTGGAAAACTATCTAATTTGCTTGTTTTTGGTGCTAGTAGAAATCTAGGTTATAGTGTTACATCATTCATATTATTTTGTGGTTAATCTCCTATTGCACACACATCAACTACCTACATGCATGCTGCATCAAACTTCCTATTCAGCCCACTTGACCCATCCAATATTTGACCTAAGTCACCCTAATGGAATCTTTAGCTTGCAAAAATTATCTTTCATTTTCTAGCTAATTCATATGTGGTATGTGGGTTTTGTGCCTCTAGAAAATGCTGATTTACGGGTGGGGGGAAAGGCTGAGAAACTCATTGTAATTGTTTATTTGTTAGTTAATGGTTACTAACAATGATTTTGTTTGTACTCAGAGCATGCTTGACACAGAATTCTTCACAGAGTATGGTGAGGCAAGTCAATACCAGATTCAAGAGGTTGTTGGCAAAGGAAGCTATGGTACTGTTGGGGCTGCAGTTGATGCCCACACAGGAGAGAGGGTAGCAATTAAGAAGATCAATGATGTTTTTGAGCATGTTTCTGATGCTACGCGCATTTTAAGGGAAATCAAGCTCCTTCGGCTGCTTCAACATCCAAATATTGTACAAATAAAGCATATTATGCTTCCTCCATCTCGAAGAGAATTTCAAGATATCTATGTTGTTTTTGAGTTGATGGAGTCCGATCTTCACCAAGTAATTAAGGCAAATGACGATCTTACTCCTGAACATTATCAGTTTTTCTTATACCAGCTTCTTCGAGCTCTAAAATATATTCATACAGGTTAATGATTTCCTTTGATATCGTGGTATCTTTGACTGTTACGTCCTTGATCATTTGATGAACGTTTTCGTGATTTCTTGCAGCAAATGTGTTTCATCGAGATTTAAAGCCTAAAAACATCCTTGCTAATGCGGACTGCAAATTGAAGATTTGTGATTTTGGGCTTGCTCGTGTATCATTCAATGATGCCCCATCGACTATTTTCTGGACTGTATGTCTCTCATGAAACTACTTCGTGACTTGTACTGCATTTCATAACAGCTTTTGGGATTAATTTGAATGAGAGAAATTTTTTGATGAGAAAAAAAGATGTATAATAATATGAAATTTTAAGAGATCACTTTTGATGCTTCAATTGCATTTTATTTAGTTGTAGCATTTCCATGCTGATTATTTTTATCCTTTTTGAAGGATTATGTGGCAACTCGATGGTATCGTGCTCCTGAACTCTGTGGCTCTTTTTTCTCAAAAGTAAGCTGATTGATTTTTCTGATACTTCGACAGCGTATGGTCCTTTTCTTTTGGTACTTAGTTGTTAGTTTTTGAGAGGTTCTAGCTTTTATACCATTGTTCTGGTCATAGTAGTTTTGATATTTCTAAGTTTAGTAATGGATTTAGGATATTGTGTAATATATTATACTTATATTTAAAATTCAAAAATCGACAAAGGAAACACTGTGAGTGGCTTTCCATTAAATTTTAAATGTTTAAATGTAGAGATACCTATGTAAGGGCAAAAAGCAATAAGAAACTAAAGATAACTAAAGACAAAAAACATTAAGAAACTAACAGAAGGGGCCTTCGGTCACTTTTTATTTGTTTTGGGCTATGATGATATCTGATAGAGTTTGAGACACAAATATGACAAAAAATTTACCCCTCTTGCAGTAGATTTATACTAAGCTAGTGTCCATTCATTAGGTCTGATGCATTAACACCAGATTGATGGTTAAATATATGATTAATTAGATTAAGAAAGGGAAATTTTTGGGAAAACCTTAACAATAATTTATTATTTTTAGCATCAAATCCTGAACCTTTTTTTGCATTTTTGGTGTGTTAGTGATATTAGCAAATAAAAACTATAGGACTAATCCAATTATGGGTATGACCCCATGTAAATGTGCTGTGTTTGGTTGTTTATTTATGGACTGGATGCCTATTGCATTTTTAAATATTGTAGAAGCGAGTACATTCGCCTAAACTTGATAGACTTATTCCAAATGATTTTAGTAGTCTTAAAAATTATGGATGAGTTGTTTCCATCTTTCTACATATTCTTCATCTTCTTCAATCATTTTTTGAAATGAGAGAATTTTTCCCGGGTTCTCACGATGCGATGCAGGAGCATACCATCTCAAGAAGGAGAAGCTAGAGGACCATGGATAGTCCTCTTTGTCAATTCTAGTAGAGTAGATTATTTTTCTGTTATTGGGAATTTATTTGTTATTAATTATAGTGTCGCACCCCAAAACCCATACCAATAGGGCCATGAATTTCGGCACATGACATTACATCATACATTCAAATCTTGTAAATTGTTCAATAAATTTTTCGTTTTTCTTTCTCATTCATATGCAGTGGAATTGCATATTAAAATCATAACCATCCACATTCTCATAAATTGACATGTAATAAAATTCCGTATTTTCATAATCCTGAAAAATAATCCATAAACATAGTCTGACATTCCTAATAAAATATATTAAATAGTTTGACAGAATCTAAATCATCAACTGAAAGTCAAATATCAAATCTAAGAGCATTCGCATCCGGTTCTTTCAAATAGCTTTTTCTTTAAAGTAGAGTAAAAATGGTGAAAATCACTAAAAAGTGCTTTACATCCGGTTATGTATTTTGGAACAAAATATACAGATTGCTACAGTCACTCTCTAAAAGTAGAGAGTGACCTTTTAGAGAGTGACTGTAGCATTAGGCATTTCTTAAAACTATTTTTTTATTCTCCTTTTGTTTAAAAATCATCAAGATTGGTCAATGTCTCAAAAAATTGTCATTTAAAAAATAATATTTAAACAGATTGCTCTTTAAGATAGAGAGTGGGATGTATGGCCTATTGCAAAAAGGTTATCTAAAATAGAAAAAGTAACATTTTTAAGGGCAAAAATAGATAAAATATGCATAACCGGATGTGAATGCTCTAAAGACTGAAATTCACTAACTTATAACATCCTTTTAAACCGAATTAAATAACAGAACTGAAAATAAAGTCTCTAAACTGAAATAATTGAATCAATGTTTTAATGTCTCATGACATAATCAAAATCTGTCTAACTCTCCAATCCTGCTCATTTGAATTGTTATGCAACTACCTCCTCATCATCTGTGGTGTCAAATTGGGGTAAACTTGACAAACTCAATAAGAAAACAATAAACTAAAGAGTACTGGATCAAGACTTAGCACAAATCAAAACAAAATATATAGTTGCATACTTTTAACAATATATGGAACTGAACAATCTAATCATATAGAAACATATACTGAATTGAAAACAATAAAAAAACATATATATGGATAGTTTAAAAGAAACAAAATAAAACATATACATATAACAAAACAAAACAAAACAAAACATGTAAATTAGATCTATAAGCCAATATAGATAATAGTTATACCTTTTAATCCCCGGTGATGAGGCCAAACACATCATTTAATCCTCGATGAGAACACACCATTTAATCTCCAGTGAGAAGAGCTAGACACACCATTTAATCTCTAATGAGAAGAGCTAGACACAACATTTAATCTCTAGTGAGAAGAGCCAGAACAGTTCACACCATAAACTAGGTGTGATGGGTATCATCATATATCTCCCTTGATGACAAATGGAGGCTTATAACAGAAAACAATAACAACACAGAATATATTGCAATTAATAGTAGAAACATAATTAGATTCATAATACTTTTAAATCAAAGATGTTTGATCCACCTAAACATAGAACTATGTAACATCTTTACAATTCAGATTTTTCAATAACTAATAAGAACATATAACATTCAGATCTGAGAACAAATATATAAGGATCTTACCAAACAAAGAAAAATAGTTTCTACGATCCTAAGGAAATCAAATACCAAAATTAAGATTACTTATGTTCTTTGAAAATAAAAAATCCTCTTTTAAAACAATGATTTTGAAACCTTAAACGGATTAAAACTTGGAGCAAAATGATTGATGACATGTAGAACATAAATCAAAATGATCTAGAACCTAGCAAACTTGCAAAACAAAACGTGGTATTTGTACATTCTTGAAGACCCAAAATTTCTCTTTAAAAACCATTGGTTTTAGCTCCAAAACCATTAAAAAACAAGAGTAGATCTTTGCAAAACAAGCACTTATAAGAACCTAATAGAATGAAAACGGAATAAGTTTATGTATTTTCTTACTTTTTTTTTGTGCAAAAACGTTCCGAAGCTTTTGTTTTTCAAAAAAATCCCCAAAACCTAGCTTTTATTCTCTTTTCTCATCCTCTTGCTCTTGATATTTTTTATAGGGTTTCTAAGTCTTTTTAGGTTGAAAACAATCATATATATAGACTCCCTAGAGGTCCCACACGCTTTTAGAAACCTAAAAGGAGATGGAAGTCATAACGACTTTCCTGTTTTGATCTGGGGGGGTGCTCGATTGATCGGGCTTCCTGGCCGATCGATTGGGCCTCCATGGCCAATCGATCAGGGTCCTTCCAATTGATCAGGCTGGAGGCCAATAAATTCTGATATTTTTTTTCCTGTTTTGACCTTTGCTCACTCAAACTCTTGTATCTTTTTTGTTTAGTGTCTGTTTCGCTCATTGTTTGTTTCGTTAGACTCTGGACTTCCGTGCCTATCTAATGACAGGAAGTTTGCTCACATATTCTTCCTACATTTTTGTTGGTCTCTAAAGTTATGCTAATTTATAGATCAATATCTGTGCATTTAAATGGCTTTAAGTGCGTGCGGAACATATATATTATGCGTGTACAGTATAAATATGACACGTGTGCCAAACATGTGCTAACATGTACGGGACATATAGTCTAGGGAGTTGAATGTAATAAGACATGTTTTTTAAGGGGTAGCATATGATTTTTTTTTTTTTTGAATTGTATTTTTCTCTTTTAATGGGCTATCACCTCAATCCATGGGGCTCACAATCTGATCTGCAAGATATCTCTAATATTCTCTAAGATTTTGGAGAATATTTAGATATTGTGAGACCCAATAACTTGGCCAACAAGCCAAATATTGGGGCAACAAAGATTTCTTTTTTTCTCTATAAGAATCTTATTATTTTAAAAAATCTTTTATTATTTGGCAAGTTTATTTTTTTAGAACTAAAATTTAGGATTTTATTTTATTTTATTCTCCATGTAATGTATATTAAAAGACCACATTAGATCAATGAAAATCAGTTGAAAATGAATATTTGAAACGAAGATACGTGTGTTGAAGTGGGTGTGGTATCCCAAGTTTTTCTCTCAACCCCTTACATGAAGTGAACATTTTACCCTCTTTCTCTCTCTTCTTCCTTCTTCTTTCTTGTGTTTTCTAGTTTCCTTCTATAAACCCAAAAAACAACAAACTTGTATATATATAGTTCCATACACCTAAACTTATCTAAATTTGCTGAAATTTGGACCAGTGGTTCAATGTGGACCCAAGAATCACCTTACCAGGGCGCATAATATTTTGATGCACAACTAGGGGTATTTTGAGCTTTCTTTTTTTCAATTTTTTGGTTTTTTTAGACACATCCTACATCAAATTTGGTATCAGAGCTTCAAAATTTTAACTAGTTCTATCTAGTTGAGTCTTGGGAATGATGGAGGTTAGAACCAAGTTTTCCATTCCATCCGGGAAACTCTTACAGGTTTTAATTACTGATCAATGTGAAGAGAACTTGATATCTCCAAGTGTGGTGGAGGAAATTGAACAAGATTTGTGAAATCATGCATATTGCGGATACTATAATGACGAGTATTGCTTTGAGTTCTCTGTGGGAAGATATGCATATTGTGTGGCATGCAAGATTTCATTGGAATACCACAGAATGATCTTAGGGAGATCATGGATTAGGGAAAGACGGGTAACTTACAATATGGAGACATGCCTTTTGAAACTCATTAGTTGTGATCAATGATATGGTCTTATAACATTACCACGACAACCTAACCCAAAGGAGCGATCAAGTCCGGAAGAACCTATAACAAATGAGGATTCTTCTTTGAAGACAAAATCTCCCAAATAACAGGAGCCAACATCTGAAGCGGTTTCCCAATAGGTGGAGTCAACTAAGGACAATGAACCAACCTTAATTGATTCTCAAAATGAACCACAAGTTGAGACGAAGGAAGAATCCAAGGAATACATCAAGTTGCAGCCTAAGGAAGCAAATACATCACAAGTTGATTATGTGTTGTTCTCCTCTAATATACATTTAATATTGCTGCCCTAGCAACTTGAAGATCCACAAAATGAAGTGTGTATCTTTGAATTTGAGACTTCCACTTTAACAAGTTCTTGGTCGAACGTTTTCAAACCCGGGGAGTATGATGCGGGAGCATACCATGTCAAGAAGAAGAAGCTAGAGGACCATGGATAGTCCTTTTTGTCAATTCTAGTAGAGTAGTTTATTTTTTTGTTATTGAGAATTTATTTGTAATTAATTGGAGTCTAGGGAGTTGAATGTAATAAGGTATGTTTGTCAAAGGGTAGAATAAGATTTTATTTTCAAGGGTATTTTTGTCTTTTAATGGACTATCACCTTAGTCCATGGGACCCACAATATGAGTTGCAAGATATCTCTAATTTTCTCCAAGATTGTGGAGAATTTTTGGAGATATTTTCTCCAAGATTGTGGAGAATATTTTGGGAGATTGTTTAAGATCTTGTGGGACCCAATAACTTAGCCAACAAGCCAAATATTGTTGCAATCAAGATTTTTTTTTTCTCTATATGAATCTTATTATTTTAAAAAGTCTTTTATTAGTTGGCAAGTTTATTTTGTTAGAAGATTTAGAATTTAGAATTTAGGATTTTATTTTATTTTATTCTCCACGTAATGCCTATTTGAAGACTACATTAGATCAATGAAAATCAATTGAAGATGAATATTTGAAACGAAGACATGTGTGTCTTGAAGTGAGTGTGGTAACCCAAGTTTTTCTCTTAAACCCTCAAATGTGGTGAGAATTCTACCTTATTTCTCATTCTTTCTTGTGTTTTTTAGTTTCCTTCTATAAACCCAAAAAATAGCAAACTTGTATATATAGTTTCATACACCTAAACTTATTTAAATTTGCTAAAATTTGGAATAGTGGTGCAACATAGACCCAAGAAATCACCCTGTCAGAGCGCAAATTTTTTTTACGCATAGTCGGGTATTTTGGTAATTTCACACCACTTCCCCTAGATTTTCCAGAATTCGAATTTGGGCTTTCTTTCTTCTTTCAATTTTTGATTCCCTGGACCATCCTATATCACAATGTCTCCCTGAATTTCTAAATTATACTCTTTTTTTTAATAAATGTTCCACCTTCTGAAATGAGAGCACATTAATAGCAATTGGGTGTTTTGGTTTACTTTGGGTGCTCCCGGTTGATCTTAAGAACTTTACTCTTGGTTGGAAGACCAAGGCCCTAATTTCTAGAGGGAAGTCTTTGTGGTCGATGTCGGCAGTGGTTTGTTGGTCTATATGGCTAGAGAGGCATAATTGAGTGCTTCAGAATCATTTGAAACCCCCTAAAAGGATTAGCAGGAAAGCTAAGGTGGGGATCTTTTCTTCGTCTATCTGATGTATAGGTCTTGTAGAAGTGAGAGGGAGGGATAAGCTGATCAGGAATGGGAAGAAATTATTGGGATTAATTGTAATACGGGGTAGGCCCTGGGGTGTGTGCTGGGGATTCTTTTTCTTTGGGTTGTAATCAAGGGGTTTCTCTTTTACCACTTGTTTTTCTTTTATAAATTATTTTACTTAAAAATAAAGAAGAAAGTTATCATTGTTTTTACAAAGAGTCCCAAAATTTTTGAATTCAGAGCCATTTTGGCTTGTTTCTAATAAAGCTTCTATATCATTCCATCTCTCTAGGGACTGAAATATACAAGAAAACAACTTTTAAAACTTTGGTTTCAAGTAATGTCATTCTTAGAGAGCATGCTTTAATCTGGATTGTAGTAATAGCTGTTCTAAGTCTAAACTACCTGTTCTTTCTATTTTCTAACATGACTTTGAAATGGAAGATTGTGGTATTTCTACTCCTGGTTTATGCTGATCATTTTTGGTGTTAGTTTTAGCATTCTATAATTTGAGTCACATGGCATAGCATCTTTGTTTCTTTCTTGTTGAGTGAATGCAGTGAGGAGTTCACATCATGATTTCTTTTGTTTATAATATTTATATTGAGTTCTATTTTTTCATTAAATATAGCTGACAATTCAGACAGATTCCTGGTCGTGCAGCTTCTAAGACTCTGTATTTTGCAGTACACCCCTGCAATTGACATTTGGAGCATTGGATGCATATTCGCAGAAATGCTTACGGGGAAACCGCTGTTTCCTGGGAAGAATGTGGTGCATCAACTGGATCTCATGACTGATTTGCTTGGAACCCCTTCCGCAGAATCCATTGCCAGGGTTGTTCATTCTTTCTATCAATAAATTTTGCTGCCAGTAACTGTATGCTAAGAAGCATGTTAAAAATTTCAAGTAGTGACTTCTTGATCTTTAGTTAATTTGCATTATCCTTCTAATTTGTTGTCTTAAGTTGTCCTCTTGATTTAATTAATTTTACTGTTTCTGTAACTCACTAGGGAGGTGTTTATGTTTTTATTTTTGTTTTGGGTAAGTGAGTTACTGGGGAGCTTTGCTGTTTTGCCTTATGTATCAGAATTTTTAACTTTCTACCTTTGTATCAAAATTAGTTCTGATCCAAAGTTTTTTTCATCATTGTTAATCTTTCATAACATATGCAGATTCGGAATGAAAAGGCTAGAAGATATTTAAGTAGCATGCGGAAAAAACCAGCAGTTCCTTTCTCACAAAAGTTCCCTGATGCAGATCCATTGGCTCTTTGTTTACTTGAGCGTCTGCTTGCATTTGATCCTAAAGATCGTCCTTCTGCTGAAGAGGTATAATTTAGTAATTTAGATTGTTCAGCATTGCAAATTGACTTTCTACACTAATGCCCAACATTTTTACAATCTAATTAAGTTCTGATTGTTCTGTTTGCTGATAATGGTGTTGCTTATGTTTGCAGGCATTAGCTGATCCATACTTCTGTGGTTTGGCAAATGTGGATCATGAACCATCAACACGACGACCCATTTCGAAACTTGAGTTTGAGTTTGAAAGAAGGAAATTGACAAAAGATGATGTAAGAGAGTTAATCTATCGAGAGGTATGACCATACAGCTTCATAGTTCTTGCTTTATTTGTGTTGTGGATTTCTTTACTTAAACCGTATTTATAATGGTTTTTCTTTTAAAAGTAAACAGATTTTAGAGTATCATCCTCAGATGCTGCAGGAATACCTACGTGGTGCAGACCAGACTGGCTTCATGTACCCAAGGTCAGATATTTGTTTATGTTCTGATATGGACTGAGTTTGTTGTTATTCTTAGTTCAGTTATGCTGTTCTAGATCATTTCTATTATTATTATTATTTTTTTTTTTGGGGGTGGGGGGGGTTGGAATA
>JAOXJP010175916.1:0-12568 GCA_025762735.1 Platanus orientalis
CACACATATATATATATATATATATATATATATATATATATATATATATAAAATTTAAAAAATTAACCAAACTAAGCTTTTAGCGAGCTGAGTGCAGCTCAGCTCAGGCTCATTTAGAAAACGAGCTCAAATCCAGGCTCAGGCTACCCTTATGTTTAGCCATTTTTGGTCATATCGTTTCTTCTGGATTAAGCAATGATGGTAGCGTAATAGCTTTCAGTTCCAAACGAGGAATGATATCCCATGTTTCATCTCTCTCTTAACTATTTTGGGTAATGTGGTTGTGACTTTTCTTCTTCTAGATTAAGCAATGATGGTAGCCTAATAGCCTTCATCCCAAATGAGGAAAGATATGCCATGCTTCATCTCTCTCTCTCTCTCTCTCTCTCTCTATAGTTGTAGGTCATGTTTTGATTTTTCTTCTGGACCACAATTGATGGTAGCCTAATAGCTTTTCAGTCTCGAATGAGGAATAATATGCCACGTTTCATCTCTCTAACAATTTTTGGTCATGTGGTTTTGATTTTTCTTCTGGATTAAGCAAGTGATGGTAGCCTAACAGCTTTCATTCCCAAATGAGGAATGAAACACCAATTTTCACCTCTCTTACCTAATTTTGGGTCAAGTTTTTTTTTTTGCACCACTATCAATGGCAGCCTAATAGCTTTCAGTCCCAATTGAGGAATGATATACCATATTTCATCTCTCTAGCTATTTTTGGGTCAATCCTTTTCTTCTGGACTACAATCGATTGTAACCTCATAGTTTCAGTCTCGAATAAGGGATGAAACGTTTCATCTGTCTGTCTGCCTCCCTCTATGTGTGTGTGAAAGCTGTTTTCTCATTGCTATAGTTGTCGTATCTAGGTTTAAAATGCATGAGCAGGTCGCAGCATATTTGGAAGTTGTCAATTATCTTTATAAAAATTTTCTTCACCAGTATTTGAATCGGGTTATTGACAAGAAAAATGGTTCTTTCCTTAGCCCGTTTTTGACCAACGTTAATGGATTCATGCAATGCTCTGCCTGAATGGAATCTCTGCCACTGAAGACGTGTTATGATCCCAAGGGTTAAAAGCCTAGCCTAAGCCTAACGCGTTTCCATCATCAGTTCTTCGGGTTTTAGTGTGTTGGTTAGTAGGGGTAGGTATGGGCCCGGCTTAGGCTGGGCCATGATAGGCCCAGGCCCATCACTATAATTATAGTTCATACTTTTGGCTTGTAAAATTTTAATAAAATTAGGCCCGGGTCCAGTCCTAATTAATTGATCGGGCCTTGGACTGGTCCATAAATTTCAAAAAAATTTAATGTTAAGATATAGGTTTAAACCCTAAACTTATAATGTAATAACTAATGCTCTAACTAATAGCCTGTTTGGCAGCCACCTGTAATGTACTCATTTCATTTGAGTTTGTCAAAGCATTTGTAGCCATGAGGTGATGGTTTGTAATGAAGGCATTCAAATTCATACTAATTTGTTAACTATAGTTAGTAATGAATCATCTTAGGTTTTTCTATAAAATGAAATGACTGAGGTTATCAAGTACAAATTAGTGCAAATTTGAATAAATCTGAATGATTTCATTACAAACCATCCCATTGTAGCAACAAAAGCCGTGGGAAACTCAAATGAAATGATTACATTATAGGTGGTTGCCTAAATGAAATATAAAATTTACTAGTTTAAAAAACGTAGAAAACTACGTATTTAAATTCCAAAGATTGTTTATTTTAAAATATAATAGCGAGTGAACTTGTGTAAGCCCGAAAATCACATAAAAAAGTAAATAAAATATAAAAATAAATAATAGATAATTATTAAAAAAGGCGATGAAAAAACTAATTAAGCTACTGTATAAATTTTTATTCAATTAATGTCTATTAAAAATGAAAGATATTAGAGAGATGGTTTGTTAAGAGAGATTTAGAAAGAGATTAATACGTTTGAATTATAGAGATTATAGGATTTTTTGTACAAACAAAAGCAAACAGACAAAAGTAGAAAATAAAATCAGGAAAGAAAGATAAGTGCATATCTGTTGATCTTCGCCAATAAATAAGTCTTTAATTTTTTTGGTTCAATGGAATAATGTTGTTTGGGTAGAGGGATGGAGATGAGATATGGACAATGTTGTGTGGAAGAAAAGAGGGAGTATACGTATAAGATCATTTAAATTGAATTTAAAAAAGAAATAAAGTAAATGATGTGACTATCCTTGAAGAAGGAACAAAATATCTAATATTGTTTCAATTAGGAAACGTTACATAAAAGATGTGTCTTTAAACAAATAATAGAACAAAAGTTTAGGAGATATTGAGAATTTTAAGGAGTTACATTTGAAAAGGTTGAGTGAGATTTCAAAATTTTAGATAAACTAACTTCTTTACTAAACAACTTGAAATAAAGAGTAAATTGGAATCCACATGGCCTTTTAAAATGAAATGAAAAAAGGAATACTAAACATAGAGAGGGCTACTCCCTTTGCTTTAGTGTAATAGAAAAATTGATTTCACTAGGACTTGAACCAAATACTTATTGTTATAAAAAAACATTTTTATCAATTAAGCTATGTAATATTGATAATTTTTAAATACTTAATATATTATACATAATACATATATATTATATATGTAAAACTTTAGGCCTTGGGCCAAGTAGAGGTAAGCCCAAGCCCGACCCTAAATAAAAGTTGGGGCTTTGGGCCCTTGTCAGGCCTACCTTGGGTTGGACCTTTTCATACCAATTTTAGAGTTGGGTTCAGGCTGGCCTGGCCTGGCTCATGTCCACCCTTATTGGTTGGGTTTTTAATAATTGGTATCAGATCCAACACCACATCCTAAGTTCGAGTCATAGAGGGGGCGACATATGGAGTGGGCAACTTGACCAAAGCGAAAGCCATCACAAAAGGTGGAAATGACTACCTAGCTAAAATAAAAGCTGCCATAGGTGAAAAGGGAGGGCTATTTAGCTGAAATGAAAGTCGCCACAGGTGGAAAGGAAGGGCTACCTACCCAGAGTGAAAGCTGACACAGGTGAAAAAAGCTACCTGGATAAGAGGTTAGAGTGAGAGACAACACAGGTAGAAAGGGCTACTTGGATGAGAGGTTAGAGTAAGTGTCACCACATAGTAGACTGTTTGGATATCGATTGCAGAGAGTGGTGGAATGTTAGGATCCCAAAAGTTAAGAGCCTAGTCTAACATGTTTCCATCAGTCCTAGGGCTTTTGGTTTATTGGACAAGAAGTGCGTTAGAAGAAGAAGATGAATACAAATGAAAAAAGAAAAACAAAGAGTAAACTAAATAACAGATATCAATGTACTTGCCCCTAATCAGTAATCAGGTCAGACTAAGAACAAAGTCAGGCATTTTTTGCCCATTAAAAGATGAGGGCAATTAAGCTACCATCATTGCTTAATCCGGAGTGTTTCTTCCGCCCGCTTTGACGGGTAGCCAAAAAAATACATGAAAAACCAACTTTTTGTGTTTAATTTTTTTTTTTCTATTTGTCATACTTCCGAAATAGTCAAAACATTAACAACACTTTAATGGACAGGAGAGGATCCGGACTCGCTTTGAAATCTTCATAGTTTGAAAGATGGTTTATTTACACACGCGCACACATGAGTGTCCGTGCTCTTTATACTTTGAAAGACAGTTCAACACGCGCACGTACATTATAGAAATGCTAACGTGCATGATGGTAAGATCAATAGCGAGACAAAATCCATCCAAGTTTTAGTCAACAATAACAAAATAAAAGTTCTGTCCAGGATGCTGTCCAAGACACCAGACGATTTCATATGGAATAAAATGGGGGCTGTGATTAGATGAAATTTCAAGTTCAAACCCATTTTATTCCATATGACGTCCCCTGGTGTCCTGTACACCAAATCCTGGACAGGACATTTGCTCTCCAACAAGAAACTCTTAAATTCTATTGTATTAGGCATTACAATAGGATTATGAAGTCGTTTCAATGTCTTTTCTGCCACAGCTTGTCAAGCCCCGAACCTGGGTCCGATTCATATTCTGAAATCAGATTGTGACAATAATTCGTTCTTCACATGTTATCCTTTAGCCATTTTTCAATAATAATACAGAGTGGAATAAATAGAATCACAATTAAATATTAACATCAGAATTTAAATTTTCTTCTAATTAAAATCACATAATAGTGAAAGGTACTAAACATTCATCAAAAGAACCAATGTCAACATCCATATAAAGTGCTGCAAATCCGTATATCTTACAAACTATAAAATCCATCCAAACTATTACATCCTTTAAACATCTCCAATAAGTCTCCAAACAGTAAAAGTCTTAAACTAACAAAATGGACATCTAAGTGTAACACTCCGCACATTCCTATGAGATAATAAATGGGAAATGGGTAAACGACTTGGGTTAAGGGTAACTTATCACCTAAAGACTCACACTTAATGGTTTATGAGGCAATGATGGAGCCCATGGACCATAGGAGACTCTAACTCAGGAAGAACCCAAAACCACAAATATAGGAAACTTCAAGTGCTCGAGAACATTCTCGAAGCATGCGAGGCATTTCGAGCACTCGAAGCATTTCAAGCACTCGAGCTAAGAGAAATCTAGAAAATCCAACCATGCATTTCCTTGAGTGCTCAAGAAGGGAAATTCGAGTGCTCAAGAATGGAACTTTGATTGCTCGAATCTGTTACAAAAAGAAAAAAAAAGAAGAAGTGAAAATGCTATTTCTAAGCATTAAGATTTGTTTTTTACGAAGATAAAGCCCATTTTTACTTAATTTGGACATGAAAACAATAGAAGAAAGCTTAGAGAGAGAAGAATAAAAATTGGGAAATGAGAATAGGATTTCTCCTCTAAGGAGCAAGGTAAGCTCAAGGACTTTGGGTTTTTCTTGGTATTTGTTTAGTTTTTAGTTTTTCATAAGAAAAGTTATTTAGATTCATGGATTTTGATTATGTTTCTTGGTTAATCTTAAAGAAGAAAGAAAATTCAAAAGGAAAGGAAATATTGGAGGAAGATCCCCTTGGATTTAAAGAGTGAAAGCAAATAATAAGTGGATATATAAGATATGCACATACATCCACTCTTAGCTGCTGGAAATTTCAAAAGTTTAGGCCCCCAATTGATCGAGCATATTCTTGATTGATCGAATTGCCCGAATCAAAAAAATTGAACATTGCATTTTTTTTTTTTTTTTGAAACTCGTTCATGGGGAAGTTTACAAATGTGACCACGGTGTCTATAGACATTCATACACAATTGTTTAATAGGAAAGGGTGTCTAGAATGTCTATAGATACATCTAAAGATATCTCTACAATTTCTATAAAAGAAACGCATTCCCAAACGTGAAAGCTACTTCAAAATCTCTTTCTCTTTCTCTCATCTTTTTCAAACTTTGTATCTTTGTGAAAACCTTCTGATTTCTTACTGTATACATTTAAGAAAGATTAACATCAAGTGTTTAAGGATTGATCTTATGGTGCTGCAAACCACCTATCAACAACACAATTTCAGTTGGACCCGTTTGATCCTAGAGACAAATTTATTGACTCATTGCAGTCTCTATTTCTTTTTAAGAATAGAGTAAAGGGAAAATATTGTATTAAGGAAAGCGTGATCCATGACTTGGGCAATTGTTACTTCATTGTCTTGTCAAATCCCTGCAACACATCTTTTACATCTTTAACCAATACTTGGTTCTAACATTCTTAAGACAATACTTGATTAACAAGATTAGTAACAATGGCCCAATCATCAGTTAATGCTCTCAAGTCCAACATGACCAAACTGAAAAGATTTGATGGCTTAAATTTCAGGCATTGGAAGAAAAAGCTTCATCTTCTACTCACGTCTTTGGGTATTACATATGTGTTAACAACACCAAAGCCACTAGAACAAGATGAAGAGACACTTGCACAAACCCTACAAAGAAGAAAGTTAGAATTAGACAACTATCTATGTAAATGACATATTCTTGATGCTTTATCAGATGCCCTGTTTAGTGTTTATAAAGCAGGAGAATATGGTAAATATATTTAAGAGGCATTTCAAGTCAAGTACAAGTTTCAAGATGCCAGAAAAAAGAAATTCCTAATAAGTCAATTTTTGGAATTTACTATGATTGATAATAAATTTATTTTGGATAAATTTCATAGGTTAGAACACATGGCGGGACAACTTGAAAAGGAAGAAAACAAAATGGATGAATCGATTCTAGTTGGTTTAATCATTGATAAACTTCTTTAATCATGGTGGGATCAAGAAGAATTTCAAACATAATAAGGATGAATCTTAGCAAAACTTGCATAAGATCTTCAAATAGAAGAACAACTTCGATCATGTGAAAAGAATGAAGATCAACCAATTTTTTTGGTAAAGACAAACATGATAAAAGAAATGCCAAAACAGTCCACATTCAAGAATATAGTCCACACTAAATGAGAATTCAAGAAGATCAGAGCAAAAAGGCTTGCTTCTACTGTTACAAGGTTGGACATTTCACAAAGAGTTACAGATTGTACTTGAAAAAAGAATGAAAGTAACAAGACAAATATTTTTTTGACAATAAGAAAGGTATGTCTCAAGTACATATCACTAAATAAGTCCTAGCTGCAGTCATCTCGAAAGTAAACATGGTTGGACATGGTGGTAAATGGTGGTTCAATTTTGGAGCAACAAGACATGTTACATTTGATAAGAACATGCTGAAGTCTTTTCAAGGTGTCGGTGATGAAAGCATTCTCTATATAGGTAATTCATTAACCGCTAAAGGTGTTCGAACAATGAAAGGTAGAACTTAATCTAATATCGGAATAACACCTCACCTTAAACAATGCCTTGTATATACTTGGGATTCGAAGAAATTTAGTTTAAACCAGTTTGCTTGTTAAACAATGTTTTAAAATAATCTTTGAATCGAATAAATTTACTTTGTTAAAAAATGAGATGTCTGTGGGTACAGGATATCCTTTAGGTAGAATGTTCAAATTTAATATTAGTAATGAAAGTGATTCTTCTATTTATATTGTTGAATCTATTAATTTGTGGTATGCTAGATTAGGACATGTTAATTTTAAGTCTATAGAAAGCATGATAAAAGTAAGTTTACTTCCAAAATGTCAAACCGAAAAACTAGAAAAATGTGATATATGTATAAAATCAAAGATCACTAAAAAACCATTTCATAAGGTAGAAAGAAATATATTTTTTTAAGATTAATACAATCCGATATATGTGAGTTAAATGGTTTAGTCACTTGAGGAGGTAAAAGATATTTTATTACTTTTATAGATGATTTCTTTAAATATAGTTATGTTTATTTAATTAAAACAAAAGATGGGACATTGAGTAAGTTTGAAATTTATAAAATTGAAGTAGAAAACAAACTAGAAACAATAATTAAAACACTTAGATCGGATAGAGGAGGTGAATATACCTTAAATGAGTTTGCAAATTATTGTAAAAACAATGTATACTTCATCAAATTATAGCCCTATATAAACCTTAACAAAATGGAATAACAGAAAAGAAAAATCAAACATTAGTAGAAATGGTAAATACAATGATAATAAATTTGATATTACCTTATAACTATTGGGGAGAAGCTTTACTAATATCTTGTTATATTTTAAATAATATTTCATATAAAGATACAAAATTACACCTTATTAACTTTGGAAGAAACATAAACCAAATTTAGATTATCTTAAAGTGTGGAGGTGTAGAGTATTAGTAAGTTTACCGAATCCTAAAATACAAAAAATGGAGATAGAACCATTGAGAATATACTAATAAGATATGCACAAAACAGTAAAACATATCATTTCTTATCTATAAAAGATAAAGACACAATTGATAAATATTCAATCATAAATATTCCTTACAAGGAAACAAATGTATCTAAAGTTCTTAAAAGAAAAGAAACAGTAGAGGTAGAGGAAGTAAAACAGAAAAGAGAAACTTCTTATAATCTAGGAAATTTTTTTAATTTATATTTGGTAGAAAATGATAGAAAATAAATCACAAACTCCGTAATGTTACTAGATATAGATGAAGATCCTAAAACTTTTAAGGAAGCCATGAGTTCTAATGATGCTTCATTTTGGAAAATAACAATAAATGATGAGATGGACTTCATACTAGCAAATCAAACATGGAAATTAGTAGATTTACTTCCAAGTTGTCAACTAATAGGTTGTAAGTGGATATTAAAAAAAAAATTAAGAACATATAGATTAGTTGAAAAATTCAAAGCTAGGTTAATTAGTAGCTAAAGATTTTATACAAAAGGAAGAAGTTGATTACTTTGACGCATATGCTCTAATTACTAGAATAACAACTATCAGAATTTTAGCTGTGTTACCCATTTTTTTATAATTTAGTTGTACATCAAATGGATGTCAAAACTGTATTATTAAATGGTGGCTTAAATGAAGAAATTTACATAGAACAACCTGAACGTTTTGTTATGGCTAACCAAGAATATAAAATATGTAAATTGATTAAGTTACTTTATGATTTGAAAGAAGCTCCTAACAATGACATAAAAAGTTTAATAAAGTAATACAATCTTATAGTTTTAGATTAAATTAAGTTGATAAATGTGTTTACTCAAAATTTATTGACAATGGAATTGTGATCATTTGTCTATATGTTGATGATATGTTAATTTTTAGAACTAATCTAGACATTGTCATAAATACTAAAAAATACTTGTCATCATGTTTTTCTATGAAAGATATGGGTAATGAAAATGTTATTTTGGATATCAAACTAATAAAGAATAGTAATGAAATTATTTTTACATAGTCTCATTACATTGAATCTATTCTTGAGAAGTTTGACTATTTTGACTATAGACTTGTATCTACTCCATTTGATCCCAGTGTAAAGGTAACAAAAAAATAATAGAAGATGCATAGCTCAATTAAAATATGTTAGTGTGTTAAGTATATATACTCATAACCTTGGTTACTGGCAATGAAAAGTAGTAGATAGAGTATTGAGATATCTAAAGAAAACTGTAAATTATGGGTTATGTTATAAAAATAAACAGATGTATTAGAAGGATACACAAATGCTAGTTGGATATGTAGTTTAGATGACTCAACTACTGAGAGAATATTCATTATAGGTGGCATTGTGGGATCTTAGGGATCCAAGAAACAAACTTGCATAGCTCACTTCACTATACAAGCAAAGTTTATTGCATTGATGGTTGTGGGTAAAGAGGTGGAATGGATAAGGAACTTACTTTATAAAATACCATTATGACCAAAACCAATGCCTATGATTTCTTTGCATTATGATAGTGAAGCCACATTGCTAAAAGTGTACAATGGTTCGTATAATAGAAAGTCTAGACATATTAGTCTAAGATACTCATATATGAGACAACTTTTGAAAGATGGAGCAATCACATTGGAATTTATTCAATCAAAAGAAAATTTAGTTGACCCTTTTATTAAGGGTCTTGCAAGGGATATGATCTGAAAGTTGTTTAGGGAGATGGGATTAAAGCCTATAAATTAAGTTGACTATGGTGGGAACCCAACCTGTATTTAGGTTCAACAGAAAAAACAATTCATAGAAGTCAACAGTATGCACTAAACAAAGAGATAATAATATCTCTAATCCATCTACAGTTTGTACATGTATGCATGGTTAAAGTAAGTTGAATATAATACTCTTAATGGGTATATGTCTATATAGAGAAGTGTAAATCATGCAGATACACTTTAGATATATTCACCTATGTAAGTGTGGAAGTGAGGCCACTTCCTATGAGACTTAAGGCTTACCAGCATGTCTAAAGGTCAATAATACAAGCAAGATAAATGTCAAATCATGCTAGTACGATATAACAATAGTCACATGTCAAACTGAAGTTAAAGGTCCTAAACAAAGATCTAAGTCTGAATAATAATTCAATGTGGAGATCAAAGCTCACAAATTCGATGACTTGTGTTAGTCCCGAAAGATCCACTATTTGATGATTCAGAGTGTTCAAAATTAACTATTTTCAAAATGATTCAAAGTTCATATAGTTCAAAATATTTGAAGTTCATTATTCAGTATTAAGATTCAAAGTGTTCTGAGTTCAATGTTCAAAATTTTTAGAGTCCACAAGGTTCAATATTCGAAGGGGTCTAAAGTTCAATGTTCAAAGGTCCAATGTTCGATATATAAAGAGTCAAAATGACACACTTAGCCAGGTGTCAAGGCTCAGATATTAGTGGACACACTTAATCGGATGTCAAGGCCCAAATGTTAGTGGACACATAGCCTAGTGTCAAGGCCTAAATGTTAGTGAACACACTTAGCCTGGTGTCAAAGCCCAAATGTTAGTGGACACACTTAACCTGGTGTCAAGGCTCAAATGTTAGTGGACACACTTAGCCCGGTGTTAAGGCTCAGGTCGTTAATGACCACATTTAGCCCCAAAGGGTTAGTAGGCACACTTAACCCGGTGTCGAGGCCCAGATCATTAATGGTCACATTTAGCCATGTGACAAGGCCCAAAGAGTTTCAAAGGTTTTGTCAGCACATAAATTTTGACTCGAGTCTATAAATGGAATCATATGGGTTCATTACAACATGAGATAGGACCAAATTTTAGATGCCCTTAAGCTTTAGATAGATAGACATTTTCAAAGGACATTCTAGTTGCAAACACAATAAAAACACTCTAATTCATCTTCACCTTGAATTTGCCAACCTTCATAAGCCTTACCATATCGAAAGGTTGGCAAATTATCATTCTACTCCTACACCTTCAGAAGCCCAAATCAAACCCAATCAGACCCTACTTTATGACATCTCTTCTACAATAAAGATACCTTGAATTTTCCAACCTTCATAAGCCTTCCCACATCGAAGCATCAAAGGGCTGGCAAATTACCATTCTACCCCTACACCTTTAGAAGCCCAAATTGAACCCTATCAAACCCCATTTTTTGACATCTTTTCTACAACAAAGACACCTTGAATTTGTTAACCTTCATAAGCCTTCACACATTGAAGCATCGAAAGGCTGGCAAATTACCATTCTACCCCTACACTCTCAGAAGTTTAAATCGAAGCCTATTTGAACCCATTTCCTCCACAACCCTCCCAAAATATCCCCTACAACAAATACACCTTAAAATTAACAACTCTCCAAGGCCTTTGACATCAAAATCCCTAAAGGGCTGGCAAATGACCATTTTACCCCTGCACCTCTAAAGACCTCAAACTATAGGCTATAAAGCCCATTTCTCCAAGATTCCCTAGCCTTCATCAACATTTCCATATTGAAGCACAAAAGGTAAGAAAATTACCATTTTCCCCCACACCCTCAAAATACACAATTTTTCCTCAAAATCAGACCCTCGAAAAAACCCTGAAGACCCGACACAAATCCTAAACTTAGCTGGTCAATGGCCACACCTTGGTAAACCCTAAATCTCTCAAAGAAAAACCCCTAAGGGAACAATGCCTCACAATTGTCCAATTCTTGACTTGAAATACAACCAAATCACCTTTATCAGCTATGGACACTCGATGAGCCCCCGAGAACTCTCTAGAAGCCCAAATCCATCAAGGTCAGGCTCATTTTTTTTCAAAATTTTTGAGATCTTTGATAAATGACCAAATGAAGAAGTCCTTTCACAAACCCAGCATAGCTCAATGACCCAATTTTTCACCAATCCAGGGCACCTTTCTCGACCAGGTGACCTCCCTTCGAAAACCTCCCAGGAATTCACCAAGACTCAGATTCTCTGCCTGTCAAGCCTTATAGCATTGCAACTCCAAGACCTAAACACCCATGATCTCCATCACATCCCATTCAAACCCACAAAAAACCAGTCGCAGGTCCAAGCGGAGTTTGGTCTAGAAGAATTAAGGGTTTCGAGCATAACTTTCAGCTTAAGCATTTGATTCGCAAACAGTTAGAGCCTATGGCTGAAAAATATCGAGGACTATCTTTCATATGAACATTTCAAAAACCAATTTTACCTTCTTACCCTTCTTTCATTGGTACATGTCAGTCTAGGAATATTCAGAGATAGTTTTGACCCACTTACCCAAACGTGATTTTGATTTCGTTAGTTACATTGTGACCAGAATGTCTAGGAGATGTGAAAAACTCATAAACCTTGAAAAGTGGGGAGCTATAAGACCCAAAAAGCAAGCCCATACTATAAAGGAGAGAAATCTAGACAAAATATCTCATTTTTACCCAAAATGCCCCTGAATCTTTTTTTAAACCCTGAGACCACCCCTCCTTAGCCTACACCCCTCCCCATGGCCCCACTCTCTCCCTCACATCCTATCCCTACCTAACATGTGGCATGAGGGCCACCACACCCTATCTAACTCATACACCTCACTCCTCACCCTCTAGCACCTTCTAGAAGGGGATACCTTACCCCTTACCTCTTCACCATGACCAGCCACCTTCTAGAACTAGCCACCTCACCACACTCCCCACCACCCATTTCTACCCCTCTCTTCCAACCACCTCACCCCCTTCCACACTCTTCCTCTCCACCTCACCCCCCTTGGTCCCCACTATAAATAC
>JAOXJP010175927.1:0-12568 GCA_025762735.1 Platanus orientalis
AGAGGCTAAGAGAGGAGTGTAACATTCCAAATACATGCTAAGGAATTATAGTATTAGCAATGCTAGAAGAGAATGCAGTAACACACAAAAATCATAGGCCAAAAATATGCATCATCTCCAATATACACAAGACCCGATAGAAGAGTGGAAATTTTGTATTAATAAGATAATGTACAATGAAATACAGGTTATCAATGAAATGGATGTACATAAAACTGTATAAAATGTATTTCAGGTTAAAACTTCATCACGAAGCCAAAGCCTGACAATCAGTTGCTATTAAATGCAACAATCATGAATTAGGCTTATCAAGTTCAGAATTTTATGACCAAATGAGGGCATCTATCTACATACACAAAACAAACTATGTTTATCTACAAACAGAAAAACTTAACTAGTGCTAAACCTTGGAACTTTAACAAAAAGTACAATCTGTCAACAATTTTCTTCTCCTTTTTGCATTGTGCTACATTTGAAGGTAACGACAGTTTTTCTAAGTAAAACGTGGTCCTACTAACTTTTTTTAATCCTCCTGCACTTTCGGACTATATTTTGATAGTTCTGTTAACTGTCAAAACTTAACCATACTAAAACTTTTCCCATACAGTATATTTGCTTTATCCCGAATTTGCTAACTATTGTGTAAAATTGAATATGAGAGTCTCCAAAAATTAAAGTTTCATGAATGTAATTAATATGGAATTGTAAAGCTTGGGAAAGGTGCTCATCTTGCACCACTTTTATATGTGTCTAGTGTGTTTAGTATGTGTGTATGTACATATACCCATGTAGAAACAAATAAACATGACAAATCTATATAAAAGCATGTAACAAGTAAGCAAAAGCTTTGATTCTAAGGTCCAAGTGTTCCTGGGATACCTAGAATGTAGTTTAGATTGAATAAGATTTCCATAATATTTTTTTTCCTAGTTCAATTCTTGGAAGAAAGAGTGTGTGCATAAAAAATTCAATCAATTAATCAAACCAAAAAGGGCAATGATATGGCAATACAGGTAACTCAGCCTAGTCCCTCTGAGCTCCCAAAGTAACAAAAATGGCCTTATTATAATACATTTAAGCCTAGCTAAGTGAATTTGAACATCCACACTGGTATTAAAAAAATCTCATCAAATGTAACTTTAATTCTTAATGGTAGATAACAAAACTCCGACCTTTTTAGTCCAACAAATCACACAATAAGTCTCAAACAAAAGTGGCAAGGATAACTAAGAAAAGGGGAACCAAATAGTTGAAGAACCATTTGGCAAGATATAACAAAGAAGATGAATCTTGCATAACCCATTGACCATAAGTTCACAACATAGAACCATGGTAAATTGAACAAGACGAGAAAATGGGTGCATTAATTAACTTGAATGAAAAGATAGAATCATATGTAAATCCATCAACAATAGAACAAGATAATATTATCTTCTTTTTTAGGTGATGGGAAAGGAAGAGAGAGAGAGAGTAGAGAGAGACAGAGAGAAAAAGAGTTAAGTAAAGAAAGAGATGGAGAGAGAGAGTTGAGCAAAGAGAGAAAATTAGAGAGGGAGGTAGAGCACCTGGCCTATTTTCGTTGCCGATCGCTAGTGAGAAGATTGTGTCATCAGTGAGAAAACCCTAAAAAATGGATTTGTAGAGGAGGAAAATGAGGAAGAGAGGAATAGAGAGAAAAGTGGAGAGAAAAAAAGGAGGGAACGATGAAAAAAGGCTTTATATACTTTATCTTTAGCAAGCATTTTTTAAACATTGGCTAAAAATTTAAACTGCATGTCTAAAATGCTGGTTAAACTTTATATAAAAACAACGTTTCGAAACGTTGTATCAATCTAAAATATACAGCTATCTATATAAGTTTATACAGCATTATAGAAACATTGTCTATGTTCTTTTTGCACTAACACATGACAGAAAATTACGATTTCTTTAAATAACGTTGTATAAATTTAAAACATACAACCTTTTTTGAAAATGTTGTCTATACAAATTTATACAGCGTTTTAGAAGCACTATGTATTCATTTTTCCCTTTTCATAGCGTTTTCTGTAGAAAATGCTATATATTATTAACTTTAAGTAGTGTTTTTACACTGCCTAAAAGTATGCTTTTAAAAACTAATTTCGTTGTAGTGACAATTATATTGAAGAAGAGTTCTAAAAAAGCTAAAGAGAGTTCTATATCAAGTCCTTTAATTTGTAATTAAGGCTCAAGATAAATCTACTTGTAAGTTGTAACTAAACAAACACATAGCAGTATTTATCAAAACATTCTACTCTGGCCTCTTTCTTTCTTTGAGAGGGTACCAGAAAAGCTCACAAATGTAAATGAGTCAATTGGTTTTCTGCATACTCTAACTTTTCAACTACATCATGTAAGGAAGATAGAACTAGTTGTTATAGAAAATATAATAAAAAACAAAAAAAAAAAAAACAAAAACAAAAAAGAAAAGTAACCATTAAGTTTTCTACATGACTGATTGTTCTCTTTCAGGTATAGTGCATCGTGTGATTCATTTATGTTGTAGTCCTTTACAAAGTCTATTGATCCCCTTCATTTTTATACCATGTTTTTGAAAAGGACTCCATCTTTTTATTGTTAAGCAATAGTGACTCTTGTTATGTATTTATTTATTCTTTTAATCTTTTCTTGTGCAAATGGAGCAAAGTTAAGAAAGGCGTGAAAAAGAGCCTGACATTCAGTGCGCAGCTCTCTATTGGGCAGCAACCCCTTATTTGAAAACTTCTGGCTTTTACCTCCCATGATGCTTATGAGGCATAATGGATTTCTTTTACATTGTTTTCTAGTGTAGTTCGTCTGATTTATGGTGATTTTGTTTAATTCCCTTGAAAACCATATCATAAGGCATGCAAATGGACTTGTAGCTTTTGGGCTCTACGAGAAACTAGTGGATGCTTCAGTGGCTTCACAGGTTATTTTCTCTTGTTGGCTGGTGTTATCCTTTCTCTTATCTTGTTTCTTGAATGTACATTGCCCATGATTCATAGATTTTTTCTTTTCTTTTCGAGGCTATGAAATGATTCCAATCAAAAAACATTAGTGCCAACAAATATGGTGTTATTAATTCTAAGTCATGAATCATACTTAAAGATCCATGGCTGAAATTTCAACCCAAAACTTATTATCTATACCATCTATTGAATAATTTTTATTCTTAACCCTTGATCATAACACCATTAAAATTGAATGATCAGTCTACTTGAGACCATGGATTGGTAATTTTTGTTGAGGTTAATTGTGGTAGCTTTAGTGGCTTTTGTTGTTTATTCTACTTAAAACTATACTAATTTTATTTGAAGCAGCTTTACTCCTAGCACTTAGTTTTAATTATAGTTTTACTCCTAACACTTGGTTTTTATTATAGTTTTACTCCTAACACTTGGTTTTAATTCTCATTTTTCAGCCGTTAGAGTTGTGTTTCTTTGCCTTTGTATGTGCATATCAACTGTAGTACCTTTTTCATCCTTTTTTTTAGAACAATGCATATGTCAACTTTAGGAACGTACCTTGACTAGCTTTACTGGGGTTGCAATCACTCACAGATGCTTTAGGGGGAGGTTGTGCAATTTCACCCACATGTGTATGTTAAGAAATGGAGGGTAGATGGGATCATAGGACTATTTGAGGTTTACATTCCTTCATCACCAACAAGTTGTTGAGTATGGTTTATGGGCCTTTAAACATGACTATCTCTTTCTTCTCCTTATGAAAAGTGATCTCTTTAGTAGCATTTTGAGCACTCAAGAAAGTATTAACTATTTTTTCCTTCATACGTGAAGTAAATGCCCCTTAGTGCTATTATATTGCATACTTATGAATTTTGTTTCTTTGACTTTGTTTGTTTGTTTTGTATTTGTTTTTTGTTTTTAAATTAGATGCTTCTTAGTGTTATAATGCATACTTATGAATTGTGTTGCTTTGATTTTGCATTTCTTTGGAATTAAATGCCCCTTAGTATTATTGTATTGCATATTTATAAATTGTGTTTCAAGAAATCCATTTATTTTACTTTGAATTAACCCATACTATATTTGTTTTGATTTTTTTGATAGAGTATGAGTCTAACACAGGGTCATTAACTGGTGGTGTCACCATTGTTGCTGCTTTTTATGGAGCTCACCACGTCACATGGTTCTTATCATCATAATCCACATGTGGCCTACCTCAAGCATGAAAAGTTTAAGCATGAGAAAGTTGATAGACTTGGAAAACATGGGGAAAGTTTTTGTAATGACCTATTTGTTTTTCGTAATGACTAACTCTACCTATTTCTTGTATGTTGTTTCTTAACTTTTTTGGATACCTAAGGTGGTATAATGCTTCTTTGTTTATTAGGTGTCCAGTGGAGAGAAAATAAGTTTTAAAAAATAAAAGGAAAAAATAATTAACGTCATAAAAGCCTTCTTTTGTTGTTGTGTAAACATAATAATTTTAAACTTTTAGTGACAATTGTGACTACCACTAATGTATTAGAGACGACAATTTAAATCTTTTAGTAGTAGTTGTTGCTACCACTAATGTACTCAAGTTGATATCTTACAACTTTTAGTGGCAGTTGTGGACGCCACTAATGTATTAGAGATGATAGTTTAAATATTTAATGATGGTTATAGTTGTCACTAATATATTATCTTTCAACTTTTAGTAGTGTTTATGGCTGCCATTAATATATTAGAGGTAACAATTTAAGTCTTTTAGTGGCAGTTGCGGTTGTCACTAAAGAGGGATCAAATTAGGAATTAGTGGCAGTTGCTTAAACTCTTAACTATTAGTGTTAGTGTCTAGAAACCACCACTAAAAGAATCCACAACACCACTTTTAGTGGCGGTTCCATGACTTCCACCAATATTATTAGTGGTGGTCTTTTACCTCCACTAAAACCTAGTTTTTTTTTTATACATATAATGATACACTCCACTATCAACCCTAGACACCACGATGAGGAATGAAGGTAACAACTGTATCAGCAAATAAGGAAAAGGAGATATATTCACCTTATGATATGTAAGAGGAAAAGATGTTGCAACCAACCAATCTAATATTAACAGATAAGGGACAAAAGAAAAAATGATCCTCAACATTTTCACCCAATTTAGTCTATCTTAGGAGTAAGAGTAATGTAACATAGTTTATAGTCTAGTTTTGGGGATTGAATTAGATTTATTCCTTGTTCCCATGACTAATCGCTCACTACCATGGAGGATATCTAGATAGAGTGGTGGCCCCTCCAATTGAGTAAGATATTTGTATTGTGCTATCATTTTTCCTAACAACAAAGATTTCATCTGTTTGTAATTTCTTTCCTTTGAGGTTTGTAAAAGTCCTCTTAATTGAGGCATGAACTGAACCCACTTTGCTAATATGGGTCACCTGAGCCAAGGTGAAAGAAAGAAAAGCACCAATACATCATTAACTCAGCTTATAAACACTACAACAAAAAACACCTTTTGGAGCGTTTAAAAAACACTCCCTATAGTTATAAAGAGCATTTTTCAAGCACTGTTTTGATGTGCGTTGCGAAAAGTCGGAGACTTTAGGAAGCGTTTTTAAACGCTTCCTAAAGTATGTCTAAAAAAACAAACCACTAAGACTATAGGTAGCATTTTAAAAACATTGTCTAAAGTATGTTTAAATATAGAAAAAAATGTGATGATGAACCAGGATTTATAGCTATTTACAGCCCCTCAAGACTCAGTTACTCACCCTTAGAAAGACTTACTATATAGTGAACAATAAGAAGTAATAACTACCACTCTGTAACCTACCCTTGCACCTCAAACATAGTCACATGTCACAACACTAAACACTACCAAAATACTAATAAATAAATAAATAAAAACCATATTTGTTCAACAATATGTCCACCTGCCTGGATAACAACTACTATAAAACCAAAACACAATTATCCTTTGAAAGCTCTAACTACTTTTATTTTTGGTTTCATCAACAGACTACATTAATGACCTATTTTAGCAAATCTTATTGCATAAAAACTTGATAAATGGTAATTATATTTGTACAATGCACTTGCCAACATGTATTCAATAAACATCCAAAATTGATATGCTTTGTGAGCAATGAGATTGTATTTTCTCACATTATTTATGTTATTGCAATCGCTTTAGTAGTATCCTAAAAGAAATGTAAGTGATCTTCTTGGTGACAATGAAATTTTTTAATCTCAACTCATGTAAGTTACAACACCACAACATAACTATTTAGAAGCAATTAGGACTAATCTTAGAAAAGGAATTGTGAAGTGCTCAATTTACCCTGCACATCACAATTGTGAAGTGCTCAAAAACTACATAAAAGTTTGTTCAAGAGTAGTAAGTTTTCAAACATTCCACAATAGTAATGAGATAGTATGTGGTTTATCTACTTTCTCTATTCAGTTTGTGTCAAAATGGTATATTGAGATTACGATAAGTTATTGTTGGAGTAACTATGCATGTGTATAAAAGAAAAATATAAACCTGGTACTTATATTGAATTGGAGAATTGGTGACCCAATTCAAGTAATCCTACATTGAAGTAGATTGATATGAGGTGTGAAGCTCATCATACTTATGTGAAGGTGTTAAGAAGGTACTTAGAAAAACAAGATCCAAGAAGACAAGCAATAGAAAAAAGAGGCATTGCAATGTTAATGAAAAACAACCACGAATTGACTTACAATGGATCGGGAAAGAGAAAGACAACATAAGAACCTACCAGAACACAAGTTAGGCAGCAAAAATTGCAAAGCGACAAAACCATTCATGCATTAATAGAGATTGTTAAGACATGCAAAAGCTCTTACATTGGACAGATCAAGGAAGGATACTCCAAAGATTCTTTATGACAAGACGTATACAATTGCGGTATCAATAGCTTATATAAATAATTACAAGAAAATAAAATCACCCACTTTTGAGTCATATTCATATAGGATGAAAACCAGATCTAAGATTTCGGTTGTGTTGAAGATCAATCTTCCTCAACTGGCCCAAAACAGAGTACAAGAAAATTCCTGGGTAGGCTTCCCTCTATGTCTTGTTCTATGAAGTTGTCTTTTCTCCTACATCTAAATCAAGAACACATCAAATTAATCTATTACTGTAACAATAATAAAAATCAGCTTTCTTACAACATAAAAAAAAAAAAAAAAAACTAATACTTTATAAGGTCTCATTAGAAAAATTTCTTGGTACACATGACTACAGCAATAAACTTCTGTATCCTTTTTAGAAAAATATTTTATTGGAAGAAAGATGTGACTATGTTTTCTTCCTTGTCACTTGAAAACTGAAATAGATTCTGTGTCACACACACACACTGATGCAAATCAACTATAAAGTGATTTGAACCTATGGTCTATGGGTTATGGGTCTGGTGGAGGCTAGAGGAGGCTTAGGGTTATGGGATTTTAGTCTGATTTCTAGGATTTAGAGCTTTGGAGCTAAGACTTAATGGAGGTTTTGAAGTTTAATACAACAACAACAACAAACAGCCTTATCCCAACTATTTGGGGTTGGCGGTTTTGAAGTTTAATAAATAAGAACAAATCCAAATGAATAACTAGAAATACCTGGGATTTTTTTGGCTTGTTTAATCACTAGAAACAAAGAAATTTCTCACAAAAAAAAATCTCACTTAAAAATAATTCAAACACTTAAGTCTTAATAATAAATTCAAAAATTTCAACATAAAGCAATATTGTTTATTTAACATTGAAAAGTATGTTTTCCAATCCATATTCTTCATATTAATAGGCAAAACTTATTACTAATGCTAGACAAATCTTAGGTACCATGAAACTACCTAAAGAGACTTATAAAAAACTTTATATTAGATTATTTCCATCACTAACTGATACCATACAAATAATTTAGCCATAAAGCAATATTTAGATTAGATTTTCTTTTTTATCTTGTGTTGGTGCTTTGGACTTTAGAATTGATTCAGATCTTCAACTTGGTCAGACTTACCCAACTTGGTCAGTTTGTTCTAAATGGAAGACAACCTTCTTCTAGCAGTTTTTGTTTTGTCTTATTTTATTTTTTTGTTTTTTGCTTTTTTGTATTTTTTGGTAGTCAGAATCCTAGAACCTGCTGTCCCAACAGCCCCTTAGTCATACAGACCCTTCTGTCCAAGTGTTGCTAGTCTCTAAACTGTCCTAATTCAGCCTTAAGGTTTGCCTTCATTTACTAATCTGTTAAACATGTTTCCAGATCTCACAAATCTCCCACATCCTCATTGTTTCCTTGCTATGGTCATTCCAACAAAGCCTGTTTCAATATAAGTGAAGTCCTTATCTACCAAGTATGTCTTAACTGATTCTACTAGAATAACTAAGCTTAATGTACATTCAGCCAAAAAAAAAAACTAAGCTTAATGTACCTTCAGCCAAAAAACATTAAGCTTATAACTGCATCTTCCTTGTAGTATTTCTGTTTAGAGAGAGGGGGAAAGGAATTTCTGTCAGTCTGTCACTGATTGCCAACCATAGTAAATGTTGATGGAAGTTGTTTTGTCACCCAAAGAAAGCACCATCAACTATACTACTATGAAGCAGCAGAGGCCAAATAAAATGAATGGTATGAAGAACAGGAGAACCGAAAGGTACATTTATTTTCTAGGAGAAATTTAAGATACAATGGACTGAGAGAATTTTGATTAATATCAGAGTTTCAACCAAATACCCATGCACTTATGCTTGTAGCAGTTTTTTGTTGCTGAAATAGAATAGTCCTAAAAAATTTAGCATTCACATTGACAAATGATTTTTCCTTTTCATTATGGAGTGTCAACAATGCAGGGTGTTTGGATATGATTAGGTCATAGAATAATGTACTACTAGGCTACAAATGAATATAGTCAATATACAACATAGTCTATGAAGGGATTAACTTTGAACCAATAAAGTCATTTGTTGTTGTTAGTTATTGTTACTATTATTATTTTAAATGTTCTTAACCACTCACATTCAGCTTATCATTTTACTATACAGAAATGCACAAGTTATTAATCTAGAAAGTATTAATAGCAACTACTTTTGGATCTGGTCTTGACAAGGCCAAGATCATTGGTTTATAGGGATTCGTCAGGAGGTGCATCACCTGCAGAGTCATTTTTCTTTTGTCAAACAAATGATAGCAATGATGGTAATAACAATAAATTTTATGGTTGCAGAAATTCCTTACTTCATTCCATATGGGTGGGACTGCTATTGGCGAAGACCCATTAGCGCCTATAAGTGTTGTGAGTTCTTCATCAACATCAGGTGTGTCCTCTTGAACCACGACGCTATTGAAGTCCATGCCAGGAGGAACCTGCAGACCACATATATTTGTATTATCAATTCTGATCATGTTTCTTGCACTATAGAATGTTATTATGGTGCAATTAATTGTCCATTTGAGGTATCTTTCCAGGAAAAGGAAAAATGTATGGCACAGTTAAAAGAAAAGAAGTGTGAACTGTTGAATATCAAACTTACCACCATCCTTGGCATGTACCAGCCATGGCAATTCCTTTGTTTCTATCCACCGCATTATCTTGTATGTTGAGTTGATATCCTCCTTCGATTGGCATCCCTATTTAAGAAGTTGTTCCAACTTGTTCCTCCCAAGAAAGTGTCCAATAAGAACCATGGGAACATTCAAAGCACTAGAAAGAAGCAAAGAACTATCCCTAGCATTTGCATAGTGGCCATGAATCATATAGGGCCAATCTGTTCACCCAACACCCTAAACATATTAAGAATGTGAGAAAGAGCTCCATCTACAAACTGTGGAAGATACTTATCCACAGAACAAAGGGTATCCTTATTATGTACGCACCACCGCTTCCACCTATGTCATTCCCTTGTGCATCATCTGAGCCAGCAATGAACATCTCTGTGGGTTCTCCATAACTCCAATCCACCTCTAGTGAGGAGATTAGGCGAGTGAAGAGATCTACCATGTATACCCCAGGCATCATAGCAAGTGCCTGGAATATTTTTGTGAAATACTAATAGTGGTTGATACCTTACTTTTTATTCATCCACTAAATAAAGCAACAACAAGTAGAAACTTGAAAATAAAAGATAAAAATAACTCCAAAATATTTCCTTTAAATAACAGACCAAATTGAAAAACAAGAACAATTAAATGAAATCTCAATCCAAAACAAACAGAGAATTTTTTTTTTTGCAAAACTGGAAGAAATAGCAAAGTAAAAGATCAGAAAACTCTGAAGATCAATTTACTAATTAAGCAACAGAAATAAAACAACTTACAACAAAAATAGAGAACATTTGCTTACATATGCCACTTTATAGGACCTAATTAAAAAAAAAACTCCATTATTTTCACAGAAACAATTAGGGCTTTCAAAGAACCTACCCACCCATCATTTCTTCGCGCCTGAAGATTTCTCCTAAAAAAAAAAAGAAAAAAATAGAGAACCACTTTGAAGGAAAAGAACAACTCACAGAGCTTTATAATTAGAACCCTTTTTTGAAATATCGAACTCAAAATTTATTGAAAAATATGTACCTGAAAGAAAATTTCAGATCTGTACGAGATCTCCTGAGATTTTTAATCGACATTTAAGCCTCAACGAATTGGCGGCTCTGACATTTCCTCCAATCGTCAGCCCAAGAGACGAGTGGGATAGATGTGGGCCCTTTCAATTTGATTTGGAGGTGTTAAACAGATCCTTGAAGCTCTACAACTCAAAGGGCTTCTACATTCTAAAAAACCAGAAAAACAAATCAGCCAGTGGAATTTCATTTACTATCGAAAATTATATGCCGAAGAATCTCTGATAGTCATCATGAAGTTGTCGAGGTCGATTAGTGAAGCTCAAAGACCAGGAATAGACTTTCTAAATGTCAGATTCAAAGTTGGAACTTGTCAGAACCTCTACTTCGCCAGTGAAAACTAGTCATCGGCTAGATAGATGTGAGACTGAACGGATCAGAAATCGATCGCAATCTACAAAATGAAAGAAGATCAAGAAATACCAAGTTGAAATCTAAACCCCGGGAGCCTTAGCGGAGATCTAGCCAGTGATCGATCGAAAATTGAGATCATCCCCGCTGGAAAATCAAAATAAGAACCAATATTTTCGCGTTCTCGGTGGTTGGATGGCCGCCGGTGAGATTATTCTGAAAGAATGCCTTGAAGAGCTGAATGCCAGTGAATCTCGTTTCTTCTTCGAAGAGGATGGGGGTTTGATTTGACAAAATGGGGAAATAGGGTTTCCGCTAGGAGTTTGATTTGACGAAATGGGCAAAATCATACTATAAACTGTAACTATTATATATAATCAAATTATTATATGTGCAAAGTTTAATTATATTGTATATAACTGATTTATAAATGGTAACTATTGTATACAACCCAAATATATTTGTTATAAAACTATTATGTATAAGAACAACGATAATAGATACCCAAAATATTTATTTTATTTTTTGTGAAAAACATTATTTATAAATTTATAAAAATAGTTTACGCAAAAAAAATATTTGCAAATTTATAAAAGTAATTTATAAGTGTTTTTGTGTCAACATAAGTTGATGCTAAAAATAATATTTTCAAATTTATTATCAAAGTTTTTGAAAACATCATTTATAAAAAATATTTATAATAGTTTCTGTGTCAACTAAAGTTGACATGAAAAACATAATGTATAAAAGATATTTATAATAGTTTTTGCGTCAACTAAAATTGACGTGGAAAACTTTATTTAAAATATTTATGAAAAAACTTTATAATGTTTTTGTGTCAACCAAAGTTGATGCAAAAAACATTATTTACAGATTTATAAAAATAATTTATAATAGTTATTGCGTTAACTAAAATTGACGTGGAAAACATCATTTAAACGAAAATACTTTATAATGTTTTTGTGTCAACCAAAGTTGACGCAAAAAATATCATTTAGAAAATGAGTTATAAGTATTTTATAATTTAGTACGCTTTTCCACGTCAACGTCTGAGGGGTTATGTAAAAGTAAACTTTTCATGTTAACTTTTAAAGTTGCGGTAATAAGTATGATTTTTAGCGTCAACTTTTTAGTTGACACTAAAAGGTTGCCACTAAAAATACATTTTCTTGTAGTGATGCTTGACCAAATATCCCTCATTTTAAATATTAAATATGAAAATAGGAATTATTTCACGATATAATTTCTGTGGCCTTACATTGTCAGTGGATAGGGATTTCATCTAGAATAGGTTGGTTGATGCTTACTAGATAAAACCATATCTGTTTTAGTTGATTTGCTCTTATTCACTTCTTAGGATAGGTCTGGATATGACTAGTGGTTGTGTAAGCCCATATGATACATCATCCCACAGTACATACACTGAGACCGAGATGGTGGATTTATACTTAACTGAATGTATCATGGCAACTCACAGGTTTTAGGCATGATTCTTTTAGAGGCTAGGAGAAGATTAGAAATCACAAATCTAGAAAAGAGATTAAAAAAACTTTTACCATAAGTTGATGTATAATATCTATCCACCTAATTAAAGCTGACATGATTGATGTCGACATGATAATATTA
>JAOXJP010175938.1:0-12568 GCA_025762735.1 Platanus orientalis
GTAAGCCCAAGCGCGACCCTCAATAAAAGTTCGAGCCTCGGGTTAGGCTCGGGCCCTTGACGGGCCTAGCTCGGGCCGGGCTTTTTCGGGCCAATCAGCTCGGCCCATGCCCACCCCTAAGGCCAAGTATATCATTTGAAACCAAATAGAATTTAAAATTTTAAAAGCTGGTATCAAATATATATTTATTATATATCTTTGTTTAATGTCTCTACTTTTACATACTATTATATACCTAGGTTTATACTACATACTACACACACACAAATGCACATATATGGTTGTTATAATCAAAATATAAGTAAAAATTTCCTTCACTGTTAATAAAGATTGCCCATAGATAAAACTCACTTCAACTTCAACTTTTCTCTTATTCGTATTCCATTTTTTGACCTTTCAAATTCATATAAATCGTATACTATTCATCTTTAATATCATTCTCTTTATCCACCCCACACCACTCATCTCTCAGGCTCAGATTATGTGCAAATGAATTTTGTGAGAATTATGCAAACAGCACCAGAGAGGTTGACGTATTAGTACTGAAAAGTGATTTACACTTTTTGGGGGGCACTTATCACTTTTCTTTCAGAGCTGATGTGTTTGCACCCTGGTGTCGTTTGCATAGTTCTCACAAAATTCATTTTCACCTAACTTTTTCCTTCCTCTCACAATTAGCATTCCCTCTCACTTCTCCTTAAATTACATTAATCTCTATCGTTCTCTCGTTCTTTCTAAATATTCAGGTTCTTTTAGTTCTCCTCTTATCTCCTCTCTAAATATTAGGGCACACCAATCATTCATGTTCAGCATGTGGTAATGAAGCATAGTGAGACCTTCGCTTCTTTGGTACATGTGCTGCCTCACAAGTGATGAAGCTACCATTTTCTAATGGATGAACCTTTTGTACAAGCATACTATAATTCTGGTATTTTTCTTTCTCCTTAGTTGTTATACTCCTTGTTTATTACATGTCATTTAGTTCATCTTTTGTTGTTTTCTTCTATCTTTGAGTCTTTGTCATAGTATCGTATGGCCTAATTTTAAATATCCATTTATAATATTTTTACAAAAAAAAAAAAAAAAAAACATCATTTTTATGCCTAGTAAATAAACCATATCTACCTTTACAATCAACTTTCTTTTTCCCACACAAAACTTGTTCTTTCGAAATCTTAGACATTCAACCATGTCATTTAATCAACCATCTCATCTTCATCCCAAAAACGACATTAACTAGGGAGTTTCACGATAAAATCGATTATGTTTACAAAATAGTTCGAACAACTATATTGTAATAAAGATTATTCATGTCACACCCCAAAACTCATATCTATGAGGTTACGAATTTTGGCACGTGACAATAATCTATTCATACTGATACCATTTAAATTACTTATAATTTTTTTGTACTTTATCTTTCATACATACGCAACGGAATTTGTATCAATAAATCATAGTCATTCTAGTCAAATAAAATTCATATCCCATAATCCACAAATTTAAAACCATGGTCCAACAGAATTCAATTAATAACAATTCACCTCCACATAACTAAAAACTTAAACTAACCTATGACATCTCATCAAATAGAATTTAAATAATTAAACTAAAATTAAATCAAATCAATCTCTAAAACAAATACTGAATCAAAACAATAATGTCTCATGTCTGAAAATAAACTAAACTAAAATCTCCAACATTGCTCTACGGATCCACACTATAGTTTACCCTGTCATCTTCATCATTTGAAAACAACGGTGTCCACTCTGTAAGTGTGACTGACTTTGCAAATAAACAAGAATACTAAAACATAATAAAACACTTGTATTAATAAGCACAAATAATTTCATAAACAAAACATAATCGAACATGCTTTAAAAAACAACACTTATCATACTTACTAAAAAATAATGTTTTATGAACTAAGAGCAAATAACATATTAGAACTGAAATCAATATATATAACTAAACAAAAACATAATCTAAAATATAGAAGTGAATATTGAACTGAACTAAACAAATAATTAAACATATACACATATATGAGACCAGATGAAACAAATATCTGAAATCCCTCACACGTACTACAAGCTAGATAACAGATAATTAAATCATATACCAAAAATCTCCAACATGTGTTGTGAGCTAGATAACAGGTAATATAACATAATAGATTCATCTATAATCCACTGGTATGATACTACTATCTTATGTGTAGGGATGAACGTCAAACAGACATCGTCAATTAAGTAACCCGACGAAAAGGGTACCTAATCACATCTATTTAAATCCGATGAGGAGGGCTCCATCAAATATACATATTCGATGGCAAAGGGGTCTCATATCATAATTGATACTAAAACATATGATCTCATCAAAACAAATACAAATACTTTATAAAAACTAACAAATATCAAAGCAAAACCAATCTAAATGTTTAAAAAAACTTTAATCATTCAATAATATGTATCTATTAAGGCAAAACATAAACCAGAAGAGTCTAACCCACCTAAACACATAGTTCTACTGATTTGCACATCAACTTCTTTAAAACAACCTTTTAAAATATGTTTGCTCAGAATCCTTTGAAAACTCCTTTCAAAACATACTAATATTTCAAAACAATTAAAAAACTGACTAAAACAACCTTTTTATTTTGCAAAACAAAGGTTAAAATCATCTAAGAACCTATTTGAATCAAAAACAAAATATAGATTATAAAATTTCTTTAAAACAATTTTTTTCCTTTTCAAAAACATGTTAAAAAAAACCTAGACAAATAAAAAAAACATAGTTACTTACAAAACCTGTAAACAAACGAATCTAAGAACCAAAAATCAATACAAAACGATGTAAAGAGTTCAAGTTATTTGCTAAACAGATTTCTAAGCATTCTAAGAACCTATGGAGTCAAAATAATGCATAATCTTCATGATTTCCCTTAAAAATGAGAATTCAAGTGTTCTAAGAACTTAGAGACAATCAAAACAATGCTAAGTGTTCTAGTTTATTTACCGTTTGGTCTGAAATTGGATCTAAATTGAAACTTCAAGTTCCTTCTTCGAAAATCCTCAAAAATCTCTTCAAACACTACATTGCTATTGATTTTCTTTATCTCCATTGTTTCTTGTGTTTTTATGTCAAATTATGTCGAGATATTGGCTTTTATAGACTCTAGAGGAGTCTCAAAACAAATGGGAAAGTCCCCTCGTCGAAAAGTCCCGAGAGAGCAACTTTCCAAAACAATTTGTGAAGGGCTGAAAAAAAGTTATTTATTTTTTCCTGCTTCTACCCTCTTGCACTCAAACACCTAAAACTTGTTCATTTGACATCTAATTTGCTCGCCATTTATTTTGTTAGAATCTAGACTTCGATACATTTTTAATGACATAAATTTTGCTCATTAATTCTTCCTTGATTTGTACAGATTTCTCTCTAAAGTTGCACAAGTTTACAGGTCAATACACATACGTTTAAATCTTTCTTAGTGTGTGTAAAGCATATGTACGACACGTGCGTGACATGTGTGTGAAATACATGCGAATATGTGTGTGGTGTTACAATTCAATATAGTTATAACAACATTATTTAGAGTATCCAGGCCTTTCTTACCAGTAATGTTTGTTTATAGGGAATTAGCCATTAATTCAAATCTAGATCCAAATCCAATCATTCTCATATGAGATATGTCAAAGTGGAATCATCCATAAAAAATAGTACTAAAAACTCAGAAAGAAGACAAGCTGAAGGATACAATTATAGTTGACAAATATGTCTTTTGGAAGAAAATATCACAATTAATAAATCAATAGCTACAACTTACAAAATTATAAGGCAAAAAGTAACTACTCATAGAGGGAAGAACCCTCCCCCACATAATCACCTGAATATAGAAGGTGGCAAAATAAATCTTCCAAAATCAGTTCCTTTAAGTTCTATTGGATGTTCAATTTATCTTGGCATCTAGGGTCACAGACTTAAAACCGAACTTCACTCAATTGTGCCTACGTGGCACTGGCATGTCTTAACACATAACCCGCCAGAGCCTACGTGGCACTAGCACATCATAGCATGTAACACGCCAGAAAATTTAGGTTAACATCTATTTTTTGGCACGCCCGGTGGGACTCCTACTAATGGCATCAAAAAGAAGTTCCGAAGACCAAAACCAACATAATGGTGTTGATCCAAATCAAGAGAATGAAAATCAACAGGATAACCCATAATAGTTTTAAGGACATGAGGACATTCACAAAGAAGAAGCTTCCACTTCTCATCATATTACTATAGAATTGTTAGCAAATTTCATAAATGGCCTTAACACCAAGATGGATTGGATGTAGAACATTCTAGTGGATATGGTCGAGGCTCTATTTGAAAAGAGTAATGGTAATCGCCCACCATCTCTAATTTAGACAGAAAAAGGACATGGCCAAAGAACCTAGCCATTTTTTGTTAAGAGGAACGACTTATTTGAAGACAGCAATGACTCTGTCGAGAATAGAAGAAATGGTTGAAACCAAGGCAATAATGGCCAAAATACAAGGCCATTTGTTCCTGATAACAAAATTCCTCCACATAATGAGGAAGGTGGAAATCAAAGAGGATTTCCACCAAACTCTTAGCAAAAGAAAAGAACTGGTGGAATCTGGCCGCTACCAACTCCAAATGTTGGAATTAGAGTACAATTCTACCAGAATCCTCCACCACCACCTAGAAATGGTAATCATGGAGCAATTTCGTTAACTTTCAATAATAGGAAATAACTGGTAGAATCCCGCCACAACCAGTTCCAAATGTTGGAATTGGAGTACAATTCTACAAAAATCTTTCACCACCGCTTGGAAATGGTAATCATGGAGGAATTCAACCCAACTTTCAGTAAGAGGAAAAAACTGGCAGAATCTCGTTGCCACCACCTCCAAATGTTAGAATTATAGTACAATTCTACAAGAATCCTCCACTACCATCTGGAAATGGTAATCAAGGAGGAATTCCATAAAACTTTTAGTAAGAGGAAAGAACTGATGGAATCCCACCACCATCACCTTCAAATATAGGCGTTGGAGGGCAATTCAATCAAAATCCTCCACAATACGGAAATGGAAATGAGAGGAACTATGGAGGAAATCACCATAATTTTCAGCAAGAAGAGAGATTTTATATGATGCCTTCACCACCACTCCCGAATAGCAGATTCGTGAGGCATTTTTACCTAGACCCTCCACAAGGAGGGCAGTATCTACAAAGGCCGGTAGGAGATCCACCAGGCTTTGGTTATTTCTATCATCTATCTGGCAAGAAGAACCAACCAATGGGTAGAGAAAAAGTGGTTAACATAGTAAATGAGGTCATGCACCAAATGCCTCACAAAAGGATCTCTAGGCCTATTTACCATAAGCCATATTCAAATTGAATAGACCGGTTAATAGAAATGCCTAGAGGATATAGATTCCTGGAGTTTACTTTATTTTTTTGGGAGAAAAAGATTAGTCAAAAATAGAACATATTGGGTGTTTTACTATGCATCGTGGATAAGCATATGCAAAATGATTATCTTAGATTAAGATTATTTGAAAATTCTTTAACCGACACAATATTTTCCTAGTACATTAATTTGCCTATTAACTCTGTTCGGTCTTATCAGGAAGAGGAATAATGCTTATACTCATAGTTCATCTGTACATAGCATGAAGTATCCATGGCAGATCTATCTAAACTAAGACAATTACTAGGGGAATTGATAGAAAGATATCTATCACGATCTAAAATAGAAAAGAATAGGTGCACAGTGGCCTTGTCAGAGACGAAATTCGTGAAACTAGCCATGAATGGTTTGAAGATCAAATTACAAAAGAAATTTGAGGGAATGGAGTTTAAAGATATTTGAACTTTGCACAAGGGCAACCATGTACGAATGGTTATTAAGGGAAGAAAACAATAAACGTATTTCCTTTTCCAGAACTTACTACATTGATCCAAACTATGAGATTGGTGTAGCAGGGTTAATTTCAAGAAAGTCATGTGTATGCCCGATTCTTCAAAGAAAATCTAGAGGAAGTAATGCTTCTGAAACAAAAATAACTTCATCTAGTCTGAGGAGGCACTACTCTTTCAATATAACCAAGGCAAGAGACATTTGGTCAAATTCATAAAATTAGTTGAAGGACACAAAATCCCCTCAACCCAAGAATTGAAGAAATCTAATTATTGTAAATGGCATGGGTCACGAACCCATTCTACTATTAATTGTATAGTGTTTTGGAACATTATACAAGACAACATTGATAAGGGTTTGTTAAAATTCCTCGAAACTAGTAAAGAAGAAATGGGGTGGATGTAGATCCATTTCCCCCAACTATGCCATTGAAAATGGTGGAAATTAGCATTGGAGAAAAGTCTAAGAAACCAGCTTTTGGAAATAAAAGCAAGGAAGAGATTGAAACATCTTCATATTCGAAAAAAGCATGGTCTATAATTATTGGACAAGCAAAAAATAAGAAAAAAGAAATTGATATTGAAAGAATTTGTAAAATTTGTCGAAAACACATGCAAGATCCATAAGTTAAGCATGTGAAACAGGAAGAAAAGATAAATCCTACTCCATATGCAGGTTTGCAGGGACAAAGGAAGAAATGACATTAATGAAAATACACTTTCAACACATCTTGATATTTTTCAAAATAATCAAAATAGATGGACTTGGTTCAGGCCACATTTTAACCCTAGTAAGACCTTTGTTCCCTCGCATAATATCTTAAGGGATTGGTCAAATATGCAAGGATGGGTTAAACCACTATTACGACCGATAGAACAATGGAATATATTATCTCATCTAAAATTCCTTCTGCCATTCCTTTCACCATTGACTATAACTCAAAAAAGATGATTGTAAAGGAGACATGTGGAAGAGTGAAAGATTCAAGTAGAATATTCGAAGGAAAAAATGGATGAATGTATCATTAATAGGTAAGGTATCCATTGAAAGCAGTCTAGAGCGCTACAATCCAAAGATTGGAGAGAATTTGAAAGGAAAGGAGTAGGTTGAAGTACCGAAAGAAGTGGATGTGGAAGAGGAACCTTCCATAGAAGAATTACTCGCAGTGGAAAAATATTGGAAGATGACAACACTAAGATGGACTTCTCCCAAGATGAACAAGAAAAAATAATTGAGGAATTGCGGTTTGGAACCATTCCACCAAGGATCGTGCCATGCAACATGGGACTTACCCTTCCAATGACATTCATAGCCAAACCAAATTAATTGACACAGATGAAAAGAGATGTGAATGATGCCCCGTGAGCATTAACAAAAATATTAAAAGATAAAATGAAGGAAAATCTCATCACTTTTGAGGAAAAAGTTGTAGAAGAAGTCCCCAAGAAAATGGTATTTAAAAAGCCTGATGAAAGGTCAGTACAAAATTTGAAACCTCTTTACATTTCTGCCCACATAGATGGACGTCCAATTAAAAGAGTCCTTATAGATAATAGAACAACAGTAAATATTTTACTGTCTAAGATGTTAAAGACTATTAATGATGAAGATTTAGTTCCTAGCAGTTTTGTGGGATTGTGACATGTTTTGCCAATAGAATTAATGTTGGGATCACGGGAGAACACATCAGTATTTTTTGTGGTAGATTCCCAGCCCATTTCAATGCTCTTTTAGGACAGGATTGGATACATTCGAATTTATGTGTACCATTGTCACTACATCAATCATTATTGTTTTGGAATGGTGATGATGTGGAGGCAATCCAAGCTAACAAAAGGCCGTTCATGATGGAATCGAATGTAATCGAAGCAATGTTTTCTTATAACAATAGTGTTCCACCTATGAGCCTTGTCAGTCATTTCATGAAAGGATTTCCCACTAAGGTGGCAGTTTAGCAACATAAAGAAATTGATTTAAAAGAACCAAGGGAAGAGTTGTTGCCTTTGATATTAGTGCATACAAAGGAACCTATATAAGTGATTTAGTGAAAGAATAGAAGGAAACGACCGTAAGGCATGCAGCAAAAAGGGTTCTGGCCTATATGGCTAAACTATCACTAAGAAAAGATCAGGAAGAATCGGCATAAATTGTCAAATTCATTGTAAAATATAGAAGGATTAATTTCAACAATAGTCTGCCGAGAATGGAAGATTTAGAGACTGCACCAACCAAAATGGATGATATAAGGGCCGAGGTACAGGACCCCTTGGAAGAAATTAATCTTGGAATAGCGGAAGAACCACAACCTACATTCATAAGTGAAATTCTTGAAATGGCGTGATCCAAAGATCCTAGAGGAGGGGAATAGGATTTACACTTATTTAAAATTCGTTTAACTATTTAAACCCTTATTTGATGTGCTTTTGGATTAATTAAGATTGCAACAGAAATTGAACAAGTAAATCAAATAAATAAGAGCAGGCAATAAGCACACACCACACAAAGATCACAGAGACAGATCACAATACCAAGATTTAAAGAGGATCGGCACTCTGAGCTTATGTCCACTATCCAATCGGCTCCCTTGAGCTTATTTAATTTTTTATTAATAATTATCATAAATTATTATAGAAAAATTAATAAACATAAAGATTTACTTACAAGGTCCAGATAATCCACTCCCTTGTAAGTGCGCACCCAGTGACTCCGATTAGCACGCTCCATCCAATGACTCTGATGGACTATGTTTTGCTTAACTCCGATAAGTGTAATGAGAATTTGCCTTTGGTGACTCCAACAAAAACTATGAACACATTATAAAAGCAGAACTCTTTATGTTTCAGGTTGCCTTTAGTGTAGGCTAATTTGACTATGTAATCACCCACTCTTTGGTTCCAAAAGTTTAACTAAAAGGTTTTAGGAAGCTTACACAAGACCTTGAACAATTTTAAATATGGTGAAAAGGTTTCAATGTCATTGGCCAACAAGGATTTAAATAATACAATCTATAGCCCTCTCTTTGACATAAAATCATAAGAATTTGACTATGTGATTATTCATGTATGTTCTGTGAACAAATGTGGCTCATTCCCCTTTTTATAGAGGCTCAAAATCCATTTAAAAACATTGCCAACGGCTCTTTTAAAAGGTAAAAAAATATGGTTGTTTGGAGCATTTTTCATAAGTGGGAAATTCAAATATCGTGTCCTGGACCAGTCCTACTACATTTGGGCTTGCATAGATATACAAAATACATGCAAAGTCATACTACATGTACACTCTTTACACTTGTTTTAGAATGAACATTGACAATACAAAAATACCGAACAATCTCTCCCTTTGTCAATTCCATGATAAAACAATAAATTTTACAAAATAAACTTGGGTACATGTGTCTACCCCATAGTATCCCTTATTGTCAATTACTTTACCCCTTTTTGGCACGAGTTGACAAATGATGGGTCCTCCCTCAAGATGTGATGACTTTTCCACAACACATCAAGAACAACAAAATACCTTTCTGTAAAAGGTGCATCAATTAAAAAAAATCTTTAAGCACAATTTCAGCAAAATTGATTTAACTATATAGCTTAATTGATATCTTAACAATTCACAATTCAATCCAAGATACTTATGGCATAAATTATCAAAAATCAAAACTCCCATTGAGCTTGATATACCAATTGAACTCTTCTTCAGCTCTAACATTCCTAGACAATTTAAGAGAATGATCCAAAATGCCTTTAAGATGAATCAATCTTAAGTCTTAGGGAATTATCTAGGTCTGCCGTCCTCTATAGGGAGAAAAAAAGTCTCTCTCTTTGCCTTCATGGAAGAGTGAGCAAGATCCAGAGTTCAAGGTTGGAAGTCAAAACTCCTAAATCAAGCGGGTAAAAAGATCCTCCTCAAATCAGTTGTTGCGGCCATTCCTACTTATGGAATGTCCTGTTTCCTTCTCCCAAAAGAGACTTGTAATGAAATTAATTGTCTTCAAAGGAAGTTTTGGTGGGGTAGTGAAGAGGGGGAAAAGAAGATTAATTGGATTAGTTGGGATAAAATGAGAAGAAGTAAGAAGATTTGAGGCCTTGGGTTTAGAGATTTACATGAGTTTAACAAAGCTTGGCTATCCAAACAAGTTTGGAGAATCATGTGCTTTCCTAATTCTCTTTAGGCTCGTCTCCTTAGGTCTACCTACTTCTCGGGGACTAATTTTCTCAAAGCCAATCATAAAAGCAATAGTTCCTAGGCTTGAAAAAGTATCCTTAAAGGTAGGGATCTTCTCATTAAAGGTATTAGATGGAATGTTGGTTCCGGGGCTAACATCAATATTTGGAATGATCCATGGATCCCTAGAGCCACTAATTTCAAAATTCCAAGACTGAAGATTCTCCCTACTGAAGCCTCCCCTTGTCTCCGATCTAATTGATTTAGACTCTCTAACTTGGAACCTCTCCTCTCTTGAAAATATTGTTCCTAGGGTTGATTTACTTAATATTCTAAGGATTCCTCCTAGTAGGTCAGGTAGTGATGAAATGGTTTGGCATTTTGACAAGACAGGAAAATTTACTATTAAGTTTCCCTATCATCTTGCTATTTCCCCCCATTCCCCCTGAGTATCCCCAGATTCTCCCCGGCCATGGAATAAATTATGGGTCTCCCTATCCCTAAAAAAATTAAACACTTTTTATGGAGAGCCTGTCATGATTCCATCCCCACAAAGGTTAATCTTAAAAGTAGAAAAATTGATGTTAATGAATTGTGCCCCCTTTGCAATAGTGTTCAAGAAACAACCTCTCATTGCCTTCTTTATTGCGACATTTCTAGTAGGGTGTGGTTCGCTTCACATCTTTCCATTAGGCTTAATATGACTACTAACATGTCGTTTGCAGATTGGTTTATGAACTAGTTCAAAGCTGATAACTATATGGCTAGTTTTAATTTTGAGATCATTGTTGAAATAGCTATCATTTGTTGGTTCATTTGGAAGCATAGAAATGCAGTTATTTTTTATAAAGATTTTGCCTCTTTTTTAAGATTCTTTCTGATTCTAATAGGTTGCTAAAGGAGCTAAATGATTTGAAAAGTGGGCACAAAGAGGGGTCGAGTAGGATCGGTGCTTCTTTTCGGTCTCCTCCCCCCCGCTTGGTGTCATCAAAGTTAATTTTGATGGAACCTTCCTTGAGGAGTCTGCAAAAGCTGGAGCTAGTATTATCCTGGGTAAGGAAGATGGTGTCTTTTTGTATGCCTTGGTGGAGCTAGGCTATGTTGGGTCAGCAGAAGCTGCGGAATGTTAGGCAGCCCGTTGTAGCCTTTTAAAAGCTCGGGAGATGGGGCTGAAAAGGATTATATTGGAAGGTGATTGTAGAATGTTGTCTCTTACCTTTCCGATGATTCTCTATCTTGGCCTTTGGAAGTTAAAGGTCTTCTTTTTTGTTGTAAAAACATTATGTCCTGTTTTGAGAATGCTCCCTATCTTGGGTGAGGAAGTCGGCAAACAAGAGTGCCCATGTTTTGGCTTCCAAGGATGTATTTAACCCCTCTTGTTGGCCGACTCATCCTCTGGATTGGCTGGTGGAGTCTTTGGACTCGGATCTGTGTGTTCCGTTGGTTTAGTTTATGAATTTCTCATTTACCAAAAAAAAACACAAAAAATGCCATATAATTGAGATATTTGAAAAATATTTTATTGTTAATTCAATATGCTCCCATTTTCTCATATCTCTTCATTTCATGCAATTTCTCTTCCCCTTAATATATGCAAATATTCAAAATAGAGAAAATAACAATGCAGGCAATTAAATGAAATATACCAATTAATAGCACTCAATCAAAGAAGCAAAAATAATTCAAACATTATAGTTGAAGCTTCTAAGTTCACTAACCTTTACACAAATTTGTTTTAAAGATACCGGGTTATTTCTTTTAAGTTCATTAATTTGTTTCTTAATTCCCTTTTGTTTTGGCCTTTGGGATTTTAGCCAATCACACTTTTTTTTTTCAATTTCTTCAATTTTTCTATTTTTCATACAATTTAAGAGCCAATAATTTCAACCATTTCTTTTTCCAATATAGTACTTTCTTGCTCTTTCCTTTTTAAAGATGTACAATTTTTCCAATCAAGTTCTTTCTTTTTGCATTTAAACGTCATATGTTCTTGTAGTCTACAATAGTAGCATTTGACTATAAAACACTTTGGACTCAAGATATGAGATTGTCTTACTTTAGGGGTATTTTTAGATTTACCTTTTAGGCTTAGTCTCATAATTTTTAAATTTTCAAGATTTTATTCTTTTTGACTAATTTGCTCTTGGGAGCCCATGTTTTGATCTTCTAAATTGTGTATTTTCCTTTCCATGATTTGATTTTTCTTTAAAGGTGCGTTTGGATTTACAGAATTGGAATTGACATTGGAATTCCAATTCTATATAATTCAAATATTTCAATTCCACTGTTTGGATGCACGATTATTTAAAAATATCAATCACCCCATTTTGTTCGCTCTCTACTTGATGGGTGACCTTGAGATTCTATGACCCATCACCAAGAACTTCCAAGTCCGGCGAGTTGGGCACCAATGCTTTCTATTTACTATGCTCGATCTTCTATATGGCCTATAGTTCCTTGATA